>JNHV02000282.1:0-22386 GCA_001691785.3 Amanita brunnescens Koide BX004
ACTGCCGCCATCTTAACGGTAGGCGTTACATTTTTTCGGCGTACAACCGAGTCCTTATATCGGACTTGATGAAGATAACCATCATATAATATCAATAAGGATGACCGAAAGTAGCCAACCCTAATTACTGCAAGACGAAAAGCTTCCCACCAAAATGTCTGTCTAGTTTGACACAAGTGTTCGAAACGTAAAATGTACAACCATCTAATCAGCCGGAGTCACTGACGTCCATCGCCCCAGCCCCCCCGTCCAAGACTGGCACGTGCCACTTCACGTGAACGCCATGAACTTGAAGCATGGCCCGAATGAACACTGCCAGCCCCGGTTGCTTCATCCCCACCCAACTGTGCTGGCTCAGAGTGACCGCTGTTCTTAGTTGCAGGCGTTTCCTCCGAGTCTGCTTCGATCTGGAGTGAAATCACGTTTTTGTATATGTGCGGCCACACTACTGGATCTATCTGGACAAGCTGGTCCGAGTAGCTGCTGAACTTTGTATAAAATTTGAGTTGTGCATTAGGTGGACAACCAAAAGATTTCCTGGCAACTTGTTCGACGTCCTAAACCATAGAGCTGTTCAGGGATGAATTGATGTCGTTRAGTCACACTTACTGATAACGACTCATTCTGTAGTGTCACCACCGGATTGAGCTCTCTATAATGAAGGAATAAAAGCGGGGGTGCCGCGAGTGGATGAAGCTGTTGAGATTGACCAAYATCCTTGCCACATTTCGTCGAATGCATCATTGGCAGGCAGAGAAAAGCTTAAGTGGGCGGTACAGCTTTTAGATCTGTTCTATAAACACGCTTACACGTGCACCCACAACGTACATCATGACATTCATTATTGACCTCCACAGCCTCAGTTCACACTCAGTACCTTCGCCGCACAGCCTCAGATACTCAGTCCGTCGTTCCTTGAAAATGCTTGCCTCGTGTTCGAAAGTAAACTGTACAACTATCGATCGGAATTACTGCTGTTTGGACCCTCGACACCACTAGCGCACTTTCCACACCCCACTCTAAAACCCTGAAAAACTTTGCGCATCGCATTCGCATCCCTTCGATATCAATCATATTCATTCCAAGCAGCACCCATCGAATTACTATCTTCGATCCAGAGTGAAATCACCTGATCGCGTATGAGCGGCCATACGACTGGACTGATCAGGACAAGCTSGTCCGGGATATTGCTGAACTTTGTATGAAATTTGAGTTGTGAGTTGGTTCGACAACCGAAAATCTGCCTGACTTCTTTCTCGATCTCCTAAATTATAGAGTTGTCGAGGAACGAATCGACGCCGTGTGAAGTTACGCGTACTGATAATGACTGTTTCTGTAGYGTCGCCACTGGCATGCGCTGCTGATAATGAAGGATCAAAAGTGGGGGTGCGGCGATTGGATGCTGAGATTTATCAACTTCCTTGCTACTTCTCGTCGAATGCATCGTGGCGGGCAGAGAAAAGCTTAAGTGGGCAGGGCTGTACTTTTATAGATCTGGTAGCACAAACACGCCTAGACAAGGCATGGGAACCYGTGAGCACATATATACACACGTGTGGTGCTATGCCCATTGAATATGGCGACTAATGTAGCAAGTGCCGAACGAAAGTGGTCGTGTGGCGAGAGAATATTGATATCCAGATAGCCGACGCACCGTTACGTACATGAACCTAAGCCAGCAAGTGTACAGCTGCTGCGGCAGAAGCAAAATCAGAAACTGAACACAAATCACCATAAGGCTGTTGAGCGCGAGCAAAAGCAGGCAGTGACTCAACAAGCCACCTGGGCCCAATGACTGTCCTCACGCCCTCTGCCTTTCGCATCTTCTCTCCTCCTCTTCGTGGAACGAGCATCTTGAGCTGTCTCTTGCGAATGATCTAGTTCCAAGTAATGGCCTGCGAAACTCTGGAATAGTGTGACCCTTTCCTGTCACATGTCAGATCTATCGTTATATAAGTCGCGGCTGGAGCACCGCTTGATCCACTCAATAGTCGAGCCCTGACTGAGCCCTGAACCCTTCAAAGCCGTCTGGGAGTCTGAMCCTGCATATCACTAGCCATGATGACCGGACCATGGCCCTCGCATTGGAGAAGTATGACCGTCAGTTAGACAAGAAACTTCTCTAGCCAGTCGCACCGATCGGCTCTCACCTATCACGCTCAGCATTGAGCGGATGTAGGACTTTCGCGACGGTCTGATCCTTCGAGCAATGCGGTTGCGTCCGACGGCGATACCTAGAATCCGACTGATCTCCCTGAAGTCGAGAACCTCAAACRTTCACATTTCATCTCGTTTTCCAAGCCGACTGATGATGCTATGGCTGAAAAATCATCGACATGCGACCCAAGAGCCATCACGTCTCTTCAGATGCTCGAGAACTCGCGGTACCAGTGTCTGCCGCTCTGGCGTGGTCCGTAGAGTGGTTCGAGGAGGCGGAGCGCGAGGGATTCTTCGTCGTCCGTCAAGTAGATACCAGGAGGTAGGCGCATGTATGTGATCTAGCCTTCTCCAAATTCACGTCGATCTGGCGTATTTCGAAGTTATTGTGTGCTGATATGGCAAATAGGATGCGCATGGATGCCACCTTGGCCACAGGCGCATGTGTCTCGAAGAAGTCGGTAACTGGTACCTGGGATCCCCGGGCAACGCGCCGTGCGCCATAACGCATGACCGCCCCGCTTTATGACCGTTGACAAATATCTAATGGCACCCGACAATGTTCGCATTAGGCGGGGGCTTCTCTAGATGCCATGTTCCTCAAGTTTTCCGGTGCCGTTCATTCCTCCTCCGTCGCCGCTTCCCCGTCGCCACCTTTCCCAGTCAGGGCTTCGCTTTGCCCCTGCAAGATTTCAGCTCCATTCCACCATCTTGACCATTGCTATACCGGGGATTTCCTCTTTGTGCTCCCCGAGGACATAACGAGGCGAAGGGTATTTGACAAGACGTCCAAAGGCGATGTTAGTTCACTAAATCCTCTGACCACAATCATGAATACAGAGAAGACCAGTTCACCACCCACTCTTTGTGGTCTACGTATTGGCGAAATGAGAGGTAGGTGGAACAGCAATTCGAGGTGCTGCTGCACTAATATTCTCTGAAGGCGGCACAGGAGGGAAAGGCGGCAATTCCAGCGGGGTTAACGGGAAAGGGGGGCTTGGAGGGAAAGGCGGAGAAGCTTTGATTAATAACCATAGTTCGAGCTCCAACATAGAAATCGACAGYTTCGAAGGTGAGGATGGCTTATTACCGGGTTGTCACTGTTTGATAGACCGATTTACGTTTTTCCAGGGGGAACTGGAGGTGAGGGTGGGGCTGGTACCGTTGCTGGGGGTGGCGGTGAGGGTGGTAGAGCTAAAATCGAAAGCGAAGAAGGAACACTTCTACCGAGGACTCGACTTCCTGGGCCAAACATGACGATCCAACAACTCGCGGTCAAGAATGATCTTGGCGATAAAATCGTCGACCAGTTGAGAGATCGTGGATATGAAACGGCCGGCTCCGTTCGCTTTGCGACCGCCGAACATTTGAAGGCGGATGGTTTCAAGCAGGGACAGATAAACCGATTGAAGCATGCGCTCGATATGTGGTCTCCGAAGAACTAGAGCATTATTTCCTGTGTTATTATACCCATAATCGACCATGTCTCGTTAATATAGCGCCAGGCTTTTGTAAGCAGCAGCAGCAGCAGCAGCACTGCCATGATTTCATCACTCCAACGATTAAATCGTGGCAGAAGCACTACTTATAGCTGTACCAACCCAAATACGAAGATGGCCGTCATTACAATCCGAGGAATCATCGCCGCGAGTTTGACGAATGGCCTGACTGATGAAGACAAGTTACCATATAACTTATAAGGGAGTGCGGGTACTCTATAGTACCTCCGTTGACGTCCTCAAGCGGGGTTGTATTTCAGACAACTGGGATCTAGTCTATAATACATTAATCCATCTCTATGATACGCTACCTACACCGAATATATTGATGAAACTGATCATGATCATGGGGTCCACGGTTCGCATAATGTATACACCCTTCACTGCGAGACCTTCGTGGCAATGCATGGTTTGTCGCTCTTTGAAAGGCTTTGCCGCCCGAATGCCCAATTCGGCTGAACATCGTTCATATTCGAATGTAGGCTAGAATGTATAACCATCGATCAGAGTCACTGTCCTTTGATCCATGAACGCTGCCACCATGACTATTCCCCGGGCGTACTATCAAATCACTGTGGTACTTCCACTGTACGACCCTTGCTCCGACGCCCATTTATCGGAGTATCCAGAACTTCCTTCGAGTCCGTGCCGATCCAAAGTGTAATCACGTTTTCGTATATGTGTGGCCATGCTTCTGGATCGATCTGGACAAGCTGGTCCGAGTAATTGCTGAATTTTGTATGAAATCTGAGTTGTGCGTTGAKTGGAAAATCGAAAATCTTCCTGGCAACTTGCTCGATGTCCTATAGATAGAGTTGTCGAGAAATGAATTGGTGTCGTTAGACGTTAGACATACTGATAATGACGGTTTCTGTAGTGTCACAACCGGCTTGCGCTCCCCATAATGAAGGAACAAAAGCGGGGGTGCCGCGAGTAGAAGTTTTTGAGATTGATTGACTTCCTTGCCACCTTTCGCTGGATAATGCATCATGATGGGCAGAGAATGGGCGATAGCGACAAACACGCCTACACAAGGCATGGGAACTCGTCAGCACAAGTCACAATCTTCAGCTGATCTTACTGCCGGGCCATTAAATATTGCCAATAACGTAGCGAGCGTCAAACGAGGCCAGTGGTCGTGTAAAATATAATTCGGGACTGCGCTAGTGAGCCACGRGAGAAATTCGATTACTCGGAGATCGGAGAGGACAGCCGGATAGGCGATGGAGGTTACGTCCACAGGAATCTAAGTATATATAGCCGAAGAATACAAATTACCATATAAGGAAAGAGCGCCGCGCCGCCCAGACCTACTGATGCCCATGTGAGCTGCGCTTCCAATAACTGGGCCCTAACCTACAATACAGTATTATGGTAATTAGTCCACCTCTATGATACTACACATAGCGACCATCATGGAAATGTTCGTCACTTCAGCGATTCTGGACGCTCCATGTTCGAAAGCCCAAGCCCAGCCACCTTCTCAGTTGTGACCTCCTTCCTTTCCCGTCTTCTATCTGATCCGGAATCAGACCGCCGCTCCCTCTCCCTACCCCTCCTCTCTGTCTCTAAGTCAACACCACCAATGCCACCTCGAACCTGCCCACGTTCGGCGGCATCGTGACTAGGCTTCGCGGCACCAGATTCGACCGCCGCAGAGCTTCCGCTTCCCCACACTACACCACCATGTATCGAGCCATAGCTCTGCAATGTCCGTACGATCAAGACGAAATACACTAACCCAAGTACAAAAATGGCCGTGATCAAAATCCGAGGAATCAGCGCAAGTTGCACGCTAAGAGGAGGAGACTGATCAGGATTGTTGACCGCTCCCGTTCTCCATACGAATGCCATGATAGAGACGATGAACCAGATCATTGACCACGCCATCCATACAGCAGGCATCGCCAAAAACACCCATACATTCCACAACAGCGAGGTTTTCGATTTCTGTGCTTCCTAAAGTTGGCATGTTGGCATCAACATTCTCGAGAGATTCAGAGAAACTTACCTCAGCCCATCTGGAAGCTCTATACATGCTTTTCATAGTTCCAAACCTGATGATGTACATGCACCCATAGGATAGACTCATCAAAGCGCAGATGAGAGATACGAACGCCGTGTTTCTTATAATTGGATCTGAAGCGGCGTTGTTCGCCTGAAACAACGTCATAATAGCACTTGTATAAGTAGATTAGACGACCATAAGAATTCAGAACAGAAAGATKCACTGACGAGAGCAACAAGGCTGAAACGAGATTCAGCGTTTTCCACTCCCTCAACAATGAATCAATAAAAGTCTCCCACGACCCCTTGAATCGCATAAGTGCGGGTGAGACCAGAGGCGGCGCCCAGTCCTCTGGGTAAGGTAACGGTTGCTGTTGATGCTGAACCAGGCCAGACGCAGGGGCTATCCCGACCTGGGACGAAATTCCGATTCCAGACGTGGCTCCAGGCGACATTGACGGTCCTCTAGAGCTCTCCGTGCGTCTCGCTCCGAGTCTCATGTGCCCTCCCTCCGAGCTTGAAGGAATGTCAAAGAATCCCACCCCGCCGCCTCCGCCTGTTTCCATCATCCTTCGAATATCCGGCTTGCTTACTTCTGCGTCTTCGAAAATCCTCGCGACCCGGGTGAAATATAGAGCGGGGAGGTAAAGGAGGAAGTTGAGGTAAAAATGACGTGGGAAGGTATCTATAATGAAGAAGTGGATTGAATCTGTCGCTTTGGAGACGAAGGAGGGGGGGACGACATGAATACAACCATATTGCAGGTTTGAAGACGTGATGCTTTTCCTGTCGAGTATTTCAGATGTGGTGTGTGCACTCCCGGCGCTGGTTTGTGGTTCCGACTGTTCCTGCTGTTGCTGTTTGGACATGCAAGCGCGGCAGGGTTTGGAACTTCTATGCTTGGATTTGGATCGGGACCTGGCTGCGAATGGGTTTATGGGAACAAATGGTTCTTCAACTTGCCCCCGAGGTCGGTAGAGACCTGAGGACCATTGTTGGAAAATCCTCAGGGGAGAGGTTGCCCGCGAACGACGTTGAGAAGGCGACTGTGAGCCAGACTGCGCCTGGCGTTTCGGAGAGTCCTTCTGTCGATCGATATAACCGAAAGCACGTAAGATGGGTGAAGATGGTATCGTTGGATCGCTCCTCCTGATCTGGCGTGAAGATGCTTTCGGGAATTCAGATGAATTTACAACACTGTGGAGTCGAGAATGGGCATTGACGATACCTCTTTTATCGGGTGATACAGGCGATGATGGATTATCGAACGATACACGTTGCTGGGGCGTTTCCTTAGAGGAGTTGTTGGTGCTCGATGCAATGTCTGGCGTGCGTTGCTGTTCTGAACTGTTATGCCCGCTTGTCTCCTGAGAGTTGTTGCTATGTAAATCGCGAAGCTCTACCCCACTAATGGCCAGAGAACTCAGGGAACCAGAGCCATCGCGACGGAGACCTGGTATAGTGTTGCGTGAGAGACTGCCAGGGCTAGATCTGGGGCCTGCTCCTGATCTGCCCAGGGAGCCCAAGTACCGCAGTGGCGGCTCTTCAACCTCTATTCTAGAATAAGATGATACCAGCAACGCAAACGAAATGACTTACGTGGACTTGGAGTCGAGACGTTGAGTACGAAACCTGCAGAGCGATCAATATAAACCGAGTCATGGAGTTTAGGCGGACATACCAGGTAGTCCAAGATCAGTCTCGGCCCCAAGCGGAGATGAGGTAATTTCTTCGCGAGTATCGGGGTCATACGGAAACGGCATTGTGTTGGTTCTGGTAGGCTGTCCTTGAGGGTTATCGGCCATAAAAATCAGCGCCACTCGAAAGCGCAAGAGTTCGGGGTCAAGATCGGCTCTAGCGGGAGCGTCGCGCTCCTATGCCCTTTTATATTGCAAGGCAGGAAACATATAAAAGGCATCTTCGAGCGTCGGTCGCGCGCCCCGAGAACGTGGTTGTCCAAACTTGGAAAGTTCAGAGATTTAACGCGTGACGTCACTGTTAATAACTGGATTCTAGAATACACCGTGGGAAGACSGTTCCCATACATTATACCTGCCACATGACCAATGCAGGACACGTAAGCCTGCCCCTCTCCGTGAAGGTAACACCCTCTCTCGCCAAAATGCTCAGTTTCTGGTGATATCGCGTACCAGTCTTGTGCTCCTTGCCCAGCTCACCAAAGTACCCACCGAGCGTCAAGTCGGACGCAATAACCCGATGACATGGGACGTACGGAATGAACGGATTATTTCTTAGCGCGTTGCCCACTGATTGGGTTCGAACGTGTTACATGGCATTGGCATGTACCAGGACATGACGTACCTGAACGGGGAGACCCGCCCACGGCGAGAGACACTTCTTTATACGTTGTTATCTTTCCGGCAGGGATGGCGAGTATATGGTCGTACACATCCCAATGATGCGGAGGGATGCGCTGGTGAATCATGGTCAACCAACCCTAATCAATCAACGAGCAAGCATAAGCATACCTTTCCATTCTTCAACGTGAACGCGGCGCGCTCATCATCGTTCCGAGGATAATGAACGTCCTCCGCTTTTACTCCGCGCGCCCATGATGATTCAGGATCACTGCACTCATCTTCAGGCACGACCTTTGTCGCTCGCGACTTCGATACGCGCCCTGAAGCGGGGGGTTTGTAAGCGTATGATTTCAAGGTCAACCTGTCAGGAGGCATGACGGTTGGTAAAATGCCTAGCACAAGCTGAGTACTGAGTCATGGAGCACTTTAGGGAGTCAAACCTCAGGGTCGCAACCCGGCACCAGTACCGCCCCATGACGGCACGTCCGCTGGCGGCCATTCTCAACAAAGGTCGAACGCCTACCAGAGTCCCATAATAATGTYAGATTAATACAAACTAATGTTACAAATTATTCTTTTTTTCCTTTGTTCCTGCCAATGTCCACCTCAGAAAGGTATAACGTTTTTGCTTTTAGCCCGCTTTGGCCAAGTTAAGCTTCCTCTGCTTACTTGGCTTACTCCATGCCATGTCATCATCGTCGAGCATCTCTGCCTGACAATCCCAATACAACGCACAATGCGATCGGGAAAGTTAGACCAGAATACAATAGAAAATGGAATGCGACGAACAGGACGACCTTGAGTCACCTTGTTGAACGGGTCTTTTTCCAACTGTAAGGCCTTGTGCTTGTCCTAGTATTCGGTGTGATCGTGTCGAATGATCGTGAACGACGATAGCAAGTCAAACCAACAGGTCACATCCAAACGTCAGCCCGGTGTTCAACATCTAACATTGACGACGAGACGTACATCCGTGGCAAAGGAATAATCTCCCAAATCGAGCCATATAGGCGTGGCTCTGGTTCTTCCTTGTTTACTCTGGGCCGCGCATGAGCATCGTATAAGATTTAATTGGATGTCGCTTTGAAAGGGACGAGTGGGTAGGAGGGGGCGAACCTACCTGCGATTTGGCTCGGAATATTCTGAACATTTTCGAGTTGAAGTGTTAGAGAGTGAGGGAAAGAAAGGGTAGGGTGATTTGTAAGCTAGTTCAAGTGACAAGTAGCGTGCAGATGTCAGATGTCAAGACTTGGCTGTTGGTTCCTGCGACTGTAGTCTGAGATTGAGAAGGGTACGGGGAGATGAAGTTGTCGGTCGTTGTGTGTGGGGTATATGTATGTAGCAAGTAATATCGAATGTAATGGCCATTACTCCCGGAGCTTGCTTGCCGTTATTCAATTATCAATCCCACGATCATGGAGCGGGTAGCCTTGGATTGAGCCGGTCGGATGTGTTGCGGGAGCAGAACGGTTATATTAGTACATAAACAATTGGACAGATGTTGTCGATAACGTTATCCCTACGAGGTCATGGCCTAGGGACAGCTCCCCCCGAGGGTTAGCGCTGATTCATCTATTCAATCTTGAAGCACATGTCCGACGGAGAGGCGGGAACGTAAAGCTGTGGTGACAGGTGGGTCAGAAGTTGCATTCGAAGTGTCGATATATTTATGTATGTGCCAAGTCATCAGGTCATGAGTTTGGTAGAGCTAAAAGACCAACGGTGATCGGTCAGTGTGAGAGGGTACTTACGGGATAAGTCTGGATAAGTTATTCGCGTCGATCAGCTAATATTGATCCGTCTATTACTAGTGGACCGGTAAGTTTCATCGAGGATGTGTAAGTGTGTTGACACATAAGCGCCGAACAGGGACGAGGCACGTAACCCGCCTTGGGAAGAGTAGTCATGGTGCTTCTGTGAAACTTGCCATATACAAGGATACCTGTTTCATTGCGTTCGAATTCGAGAATCGATCCTGGATTATGGATTGGACGATGCAGAGCCGGGACGATACTTCAATGGTTCGGATACAAAGTCCCTCTGAGCACAGCCACATCGCGGCCACGTCACGCATAATCACGCGACAGAACCAGAGTCCAGTTTTCGTTTCCGATTACCCGTTGGCGCAGAAACGAATCGCCATCATGGCAGCATATCACCTAACAGAGCACGACATCGACGTCTCTGACGATGATCCCCCCGTCATCCGTGCTGCGCGAAATCCAAACTCTCTTGTTCTCACTGCCATCCTTGACGAAGGCGCCCGGCTCCTCAACAAACGAGGATCAAATAAATCATCGATAAAGCATAACTTCTCTGCTAATACTCAGATAACCGGGGCGATTCATTGTTTATATAATTCCCCTCTTGTCGAAGCGATCAATGCCAGACTGCCACAAAACATCGAAATCTTACTCGCAGTTGGCGCTGATCCTAATGGTATTCTGCTACGAGATCTGGATGACTATTCAGTGCGTTTCATCCGAGGTCGGAATCCAATATATGATTCATACATGGTTGAATGTCCACCCAGGAGCAAAGTGATGGCTGCAATGGCAGCTCACAATCTAGACCAGCTCGCACCTCTCACTGCTAGAGAAATTTCAGACCGCCGCAAAACTTTCTCTAGATTTTGGACAGAGCCTGTTCTCCCCTCGACATTCTTCAGGGCCCCCCCGGCGCGCACCGCACTCG
Organism: Amanita brunnescens Koide BX004; assembly: GCA_001691785.3. NCBI lineage: Eukaryota > Fungi > Basidiomycota > Agaricomycetes > Agaricales > Amanitaceae > Amanita > Amanita brunnescens. The sequence continues at coordinate 10,679 of JNHV02000282.1, forward strand.
AAACGGCATCCAGCGTTGGCGATCCTGCATTGTTTGACCAAGTGCGGGCTGCGCAGCCAGATGAGTCCTGGTGGAGAGTTGATCCCACCCCCCCGCAACTCCCGGCTGACCTGACCCACTCTGCCCTTTGCACATCCTCTCCAGTCCACGAAGCTATCCTTGCCGACAAAACAGACATGCTCCGCTACTTGTTGGATCTCGGGTATTCTCCGAACATCCTGCCCCTTGCCGCACCCACACGGTGCCTTCCTCCCCTCGCCGCCGCAATCGCGTTTTGCACTCCCCCAAATCTCGGAGCATACAACATCCTCATCAATCGCCCCATGACCAACCCCGCCCTCCGAACCCCCGTCTTTTCAATCCACACCCTCCATTTCGCCGCTGCTCGCCTCGACCTCCCGCTCCTCCAGCAGATCTCCACATCCCACTCAGCAATGGCCCTCGGAGCTGCTGGCGCAACTTCCCTAGGCCACACCTTGCTCCACATTGTTGCACTCCCTTTGACAGACGACCATATCAACCTCTTCGCCCCGAAAATCTTCTCCAGCATCCACGACGTGCGTACTCTGAACGCGAAACGCTGGGCTCCCAACCGCCTCCGTGTGCGCCACCCCGCGCACCGAACCCATAGAACGCTACTCCCATTGTGTGAGGAGACGCCCGAGGATGAGGAAGATGCACGCAAGCAGGCGGAGATGGTGTTGTGGTTGCTGGGGAGCGGGACGCAGGATGTAGGTGCACCGGACGTGTATGGGAATACGCCACTGCATTATCTTGTATCTGCAATGCGGGTGAATGAAGAGCTAGTTGGGCAGGTGAGGGCGTCGCGAGGGGGAGAGGAGGTGTGGAGGGAGAGTAAGAATGAGTTAGGATATACGCCTGAAGAACTGTGGCAGGATGGACGGATGGCAGTGAGAGAAGATTGGAAATCGTTCTGGATGGTCGAGTGTGTGTGAAATTTTTTCAAGTTGGTTAATTAATAAGTGAAGATGACCTCTCCCTCTCATCCCTGTCACGGTCCACGCCCCATCGTACTTACGTGTTTGATTAATCCTCGTGCTTTAGCCCCCTGGAACTCGTTGAAAGTCCGATACGTGCGAGAGTTAACTATTTATCACTATTTAATTCACATTATACAATCCGAGACAATCCGCCGCACTGCAGAGGATACTGTAACCAACAGACAGGCAATGCGACCTTGTGCGCTCCAACCTTCTGATTCCCCAGATGATCGATGACACTTCACAAATCTCACAGGAGCAGAAGACAACACTGCATAATCTACAAACGTTCTGAATAACCCGAGTTTATGCCAGTCGCAAGTGAAATAGTGATGAAGTGGTTTTTCCTCAGTAGATAACGGCTTAGCTCAGAGTGCGCAAACTGGAGAAGAAAAATAGCGCTCGGGATCTCGGCTTAGCCAACGACTTGACTCAAACCGGCGGAATAATTTATCATGTGGGAGTGGTTCATACGCCTGATGTGGACACAGGTGTGCTCGGGGCACTAACACAGTAGCTATGAAAATGTGAATGATATGTAAGAACCGGACAATTCTTTTTAAGAAAGGTTGACTTACGCCTCGCCAGTTAAAAGATTGGAACATTGACTGTTTATTTCGGTATTCCATGATTGGAGCTGGAGGAACGTTATACCAAACTCAGTGCTCAACAAGGAGCAGGTATCTCCTGGCACAACAATATGCCTAATTTTGAGCTAATCGTTAGTGACTGAAATCGTGCCATGCTTTCACGTTCACCTACCATACAAAGCAGTTGGGAGTAGTGCCAGTCGGCGTCGGTCCAGGTGGTGAGATGGTAGATGTTGTAGTAATAACAGTCGTAGTATTCCAATTAGCGGTGGGCCATACACAGTAGTAGAGTCCAGGCGCCAAATTCGTGCAATCGTGGTTGATAGACGGATTGATTTGCTTGAACAGATCCACCGTAATGGTCTTGTTAAGTGAGATCTGCTGGCAATTGTCCCCGGGATTCACCTGGTAGAATCCTCCGCAGTTTCGGGTGGTTCCCGAGGGGACAGGACCTGGTGGGGTGACCGTAGCCGTAGCATAGCCTGTAGAAGTAGCCGTCGCACCGGCAATTGTTGTTGGCGTGTACCTGGCCCCCGATGGGCCGACGCAAATATTGGTGTTGGCTATGAGGTTCGTGCAGACTTGGTTGATGGACGGATTATAGCTGATTAGTTGAACAAATGTGATATCATTCGCTGCCGCTATGGCAACACAAGTATCTCCTGGCTGTACCAGATACGTCRAGCATTTTCTCGGCAAGCAGCTATGGAAGAGGATAAGTTTTGTCTGAGTCGTTGTAAGCTGAGGTTGACATACAGGTCTTGCCCAACTAAGAGATTTGTGCCATCTGGGAATATCCCGTTGAGAATTTTCAGCGTTCCAGTTGCCACATTGTGGGCTACAGCTATTGTTTGTACATCGTCGCCAGGTTGAACGGTATAGTGATTACCCGAGAGACAGGTCGAATTTGAGGGATTGGAAGTGACGACACCAGGTAGTGTGGTTATATTCGTGACAGGAGGTTGGGCTGCAGTGGGAAGAGGTCCCGTATTGCATTTAGACTGGACAGCGAGCCATCCTTGGACGTAAGAGTCGTCGTAGTTGGAGTATGGCGTGCTTTGGATATCTTTTAGCAATGCCATCACACACGGAGTGCACAGCTGAGCAGTTGGAAGACTAAAAATTTGCTGATCCACACTTCCCGTGTTCGAGTTGATAGCTTCAATCTCATCTGAAGATTCAAGTTGTTCAAGTTTAAGACGGCTGCAGTGTCAGGCAAACATACCGACGCAATAACCACCAGTTGCCGGATCTTTTAAACAAGTTCTGTTGTACGTCGCCCAAATCACGTCGCCGGCCCAGATTGCAGGAACACCAGGCCACGGCTGCGGAGAATTGGTGCAGGCAAGAGCCACAGTATGGTGATATGATGCCAGTGATGTGCCACATCCAGTTGCGCAGACCGAGTCTTGTAGAGTGCTGTTACCGAGACTACCATAATAATCGTTTGAAACGATGTCCTGGATGTAACTATCGCAGGTAATTGTGGCATTCAAAGCAGTGATGCAGTCTTGCGATAAACTCGCTGTTGAGTGGGTGCCATTCGGGAAAAGCTGGAATTGCGCCTCAACGAGCTGGTAGAGTAGTGTCGAGAGGAGTAGCAGGCGAGAGGTGGAGACTGCCATAGGCAAAGGCTCGTTCAATCATTTGTCCTAAATGGCGCAAAGGCCTACATGCGAGCAGGCTGTATCAGGTATGCGTGTCACCATCGCGCGCGATCAATCAGCGACGCCCCGGCCGCGTGTCGCCACCCTAACTCCGACACCCATCCTCTGCCAACACTTCATCGATCAAGCCGCTGCACAGAAATGGTGGCGCATAGTACGCTACCGAGACCATGGCTGGCTCCCCCTCCGGCAATGAGACCAAGCCTTTCCGAACCACCCACCATAGACACGAAGGCCAACTCTGCCTGAGTTCTTCCTTTCTATGGCCACCAAATCGACCCTCGAGCCATCACTGACGTACTAACCAGGCACCCCACGGCGAATTCCGAATTCCCCACTGCGGCGAACACGTCCTAACATGATGGTTGCAGGGAAAACAGAATTCATTGGTTTACCTTTATGAGGATAGTGTTGTTGTGACGTATACGGTATACCCTGACTTTCAATGGCCTTGTGTTGGTTTCTGATTGCCATGTTGGATTGTTGGGTACTAGATCCTGCAGGGTCTTAACCGTTTTTTGATCAATGCTCAARCAAAGCCAGCCACGCTTTCGTGCACGCTAAAGCCGACTGAATACAAACGGCATCTTGGCAAATGTATGACTTACCATATCGGACAAAATCAGGCCGCTCGTAGAAATAGGAGAACGATCACGGCCGTTATATAGGCCTTTATGCCAATTTGGACAAAGGATTGGAAATGGCAATCTCCTCTTACCTGCTATACTTACCRCCACTCATCTTCACCTCGATCTTACTGCTCGTCACTGCGCAGAATACATGTAGCCCCACTCAACCATGTTCTATTGGATGCTGCACAAAATTCGGTTCTTGCGGTCTTGGTCCTGACTCTTGCGGTCCTCAGAACTGCATTTCGAATTGTGACCGTAAGTCCGAGTGTGATCCAGGTTGGGGACCTCAATGGTCCACTGCAGAATCCTGCCCACTGAACGTTTGCTGCTCAAAATATGGATTTTGTGGCACAACCACCGACTTCTGTGGCAATGCCTCAGTCACGCCCCCATCGTGCTCAGGAACTTCCTCATCAAAACGGACAGTTGGCTACTACGAGTCTTGGAGCGTTGGACGGCCATGCGACTCGGTGTATCCCGAAGGTCTCCCGATAGGTGCCTACACACATCTCAATTTCGCGTTCGCATTCATAGTAAGTCTCGAATTGATGGGTCATTCATCGCCTTCAAGTTTAAAACTCACTGTATCCACAAAGGATCCATCCACCTTTGCTTTGGCTCCTATGGATCCCAAAGACCCCGAACTTTATACTAGATTTACAGCATTGAAGAACACGAATCCCGGGCAACAGACATGGATATCAATTGGCGGCTGGTCAATGAATGATCCTGACCAACCAACGGCTTCTACGTTCTCTGACCTCGCTGGCTCTCCCGATGCTCAGAGCAAATTTTTTGCTTCAACACTGTCGTTCTTAGAAACATATGGATTTGATGGCGTGGATCTSGATTGGTATTCGATTTTTTATCTCATAATGCAGACTCATGATCCATCGTTAAGGGAATATCCTGTAGCCCCAGAACGTTCAGGAAAACCATCTGATTTCCAACATTACGTGACGTTTCTTCAGAATCTCCGGAACGCATTGCATGCCAGTGGGCACAACTACGGTCTCTCGATCACAGTAACACACGCCTTCATTCGACGCGTCCCCCCCGTGCTAACCCTTGACGTCAGATYCCTTCTTCTTACTGGTATATGCAGCACTTCGATATTGCCCAGATCGAGAAAACCATAGATTGGTTCAACCTCATGTCGTATGATCTCCACGGCACTTGGGATTCGACGAACAAGTTTCTCGGTCCATACGTCGCTGCGCACACTAATCTTACCGAAATCGATAATGCCCTATCACTTTTATGGCGCAACGGCATCAACCCTGGGAATGTCGTCCTTGGACTTGGGTTCTATGGTCGTTCGTTCACTCTTGCGGATCCGGCCTGCACCACTGCGGGGTGTGTATTCACGTCGGGAGGCGATGCTGGTCAATGCACGCAGTCGGTTGGCACACTTTCGTACGCCGAAATCCAGCGTATTATTGCAAGCGGTGCAACGGTCACCATGGATGACAAAGCTGCAGTCAAATCGGTGGTATACAATACTAACCAATGGGTATCTTATGACGATGCGGAAACGTTTGGGATGAAGGTCGACTATGCCAATTCACACTGTCTTGGTGGAACGATGGTCTGGGCTGCGTCGCTAGATGATGCCAATGGATCGGCGGCGGCGGCGTTGTCGAAGACTACAAGGAGACAAGCCATCTCGCTCTCGTCAGCAATCACGTCAGATCCACTCACCTCGTGCCAGCTAGGAGAATGTGGACAGTCCTGCCCCGCAAGCCTTAGCCCCGCCCAGCGTAGCGACGGGAAGAACAAGGGCAATACTGGGACAAATACCGGATGCTCCGGAAACGACGCAAGATTATACTGTTGCCCGAGCAACGATATGCCAACTTGTCTTTGGCGGGGTACTGCACCATTCTGTGATGGGAAATGCAACAACGGCGAGGTTGAAGTCACCTCATCCACGTCAGGTACTGGCGCGACTTGCTGGACCGGTCACAAAGTGCTCTGCTGCACCAAGACAGTATCTGATGCGTCACTTTCTCATTGCCAGTGGACAGGTAGCGCACCATATTGTTCCGCACTTTTTGGTCAAGCCCAATGTCCATCTGGTCAGCAGGCTTTAACCAGCAGCAGCTACGGAGCGGGTGGAGAACAACCTTGTTGGATTGGACATAAGGTGTTTCTACCATCTTGCCCTATTTTCTGCTTATGCTAACCCACGTATATAGTCATTCTGCTGTGATCAGCCGCCRCCATACCAGAATTGTGACTGGTACTACCATGGTGGGAATTTCTGGGACGCCATACCCTTCTCCTGTACAGGAAATTGCCCTGCCGGCAAGACTGTGCTAGCAACAGATCCTGGTGGTTGCTTTAGCGGTGCGTTCGATACTATATATTAGGTGACGCATTTGCAGACTCACTAATGATGAAGGCTACGGGGCATTCTGTTGCGACGATCCGGCCACATTGGTAAGTTTACTTCATTTTTTCTATTCATATGCTTATGCTGGGAAACATAGAATGATCCCCTTGTTGAGGACTTTACGCGGCGAATCCGAGCATTTGCCAACGATCCGACATGTTCAACAGGACAAAGGCAGTACTCTAAGCGCCAGCTCGAAACTATGGGGACGAACTTTTCAGATCTTGTATTAAACATCCTCGATAAACGCACTTCGCTCAGCCTAACGGATTTCACGCTCTTATTGCAACAAATATCCCAGATCGTTGAAGGACAAACTTATCAGCAAAACCTCATGGGCGATCAGTTTAACACGTTATATGGCGATCGATATGGCTTGCATCTTCTGGACATTGCTGGTTTTTATAATGACTGGTTGGTTTTATGGTATATATTTATCTAGGTTAGCGAAGCTCAACTTACAGAACAGGCCGAATATGGATCGGCTCTCTCTCTCAGAGTCCTTAATGTGTTTAGGAGGCAATGCTAGCACTTTCTTGTCGGACTATCACCAAGCCCAAAGCGAAATTTGCGTCAACCGTTGCACAACCTCACGTACAAGACGTGATGGCCTACCAGCGATGAACTCTGTTCTCCAACTTGATCCTGTAATTCCAGTGAACAAATCGTCRATACACGCCCGGAATATAGCTGACAGTGAATACGAGAATGACCAAGGGCCTGATGACGAACCGTCATGGGGTAAGGTAGTTTTCACTGAACACAACGGAATGATTTTACTAAGTATCCTTTCATCAGCTTTCATGATGCGAGCCGTCATTGGTGGTTTGATGAATCTCGAATATGAACAGATCATTCGGACAAGGTCGGAAGAAACTATACTTGAAGGTCAGATGATAACTATTTTGTCCTATTCACACACACTAGAATTTCAATATATTACAGTTGTCTGGAACTTGCCACCCGGCAACGGTTGGGGGGGAATCAACCCCGACTTTCAAGATCACAACCCACCAGACGCCACATCAAATCCTGATCGCTATCTTGTCTTCCACTTTCATACCGATCACATTGACACGTCTGATAATCTTCCCGGTATTTATGCTGTTGTCGCTTTCCATGGACAAGGCTACGGAACTGGGCCCACCCCGCGAGTCGATGGCAACGACCGTGAGGGGCGTCAACGTCGAGCACGCGTGCTTCAGTGCAGAAGCGATGACTACTGGTACCCTGGTTACCACTATGGTGACGTCAATAGTTTCCCACAATGGGGCCGGATTATGGCGGAATTCGGGGACTACCTAGCCGCTGAGGGGATTATCACAGCTGCTACATTTACAGGACCGACACAGGGAGAATTGAGGTTAGTTTCAGATGAGCATAATTGTCCTTATAGCACCTTYGACTGGGGAAGTCGTATTCAAAGTAGACAGTTTGGACCGAATGGGTCGCCTCCGCCGGGACACCCACCCGGTGGATCGTCGGGGCCCAATGTAGATGATGAGCAAGATATGGATGGTACCGGTATTTAACAACTCGAATACCACCTCCCTGTAGATGGAACTAAGAACAAGGATGTGCCCCAACCCAGGTTAGTTTCCCAATGGGACGGTATATTCCGTGTGGGGACCAATACCCTGCAAGTTGAAGTCATAATGACCAGAGGAGCCAGCTCGCTCCCAAGTGCATGGTTAATTCGGGCTTAATTTCGCCCATACTAATCATCCACAAAAAGAGCAAGGAAAGCCTTGCATGCGAGAATCAATGGCTTTAATTTTGCGTAGTGCCACGGTGTGGACGACTTCTTTTGTTTTTGAATTACACATTCTGGGAATGATTCAAATTTTGTGTGTAATTTTCCATCATGAGTTGGATTGGGATTTAGGAAGTGGGTTGATACATAAGCGCCAAACAGAGATGAGGTGCGTAACCCGCTTGGGAAGGGTAGTCATGGTGCTTCTGTAAAACCTTTCATTTYGAGATTCGAATTCGATCCTGGATTTTTTTTTGAATAGATCGATCCTGGATTATGGATACCATTTGGAAGAGTTGAACAAGCTAAAGGATGACCTCGGCGCCTGGACGATGCAGAGTCAGGACGACACTTTCAATGGTTCCAGCGCAAAGTGCTRCTTGTCCGCAGGGCCGAAGATTCAGAGGACTAGGGAGAAAATATGAGGCGTCGAGGTCCAACTGATTCTTGCCCTCAACTTACTTCACAGCCACATCACGGCCACGTCTTGCCGGCGCATAATCACACGACCACGACAAAACTAGGGTCCAGTTTCCGATCATTCGTTGGCGCATGAAAATATCCATGCTCGCCGACTTGTTACTTTAATTTTTCCGGAAAAATTGGTTCAGATATAGATTATCGCCAACTCCACAGTCTCCACCGGAGCCGTTCAAGTACTGAAAGCACCACACTAGCCTGAGTCGGTCGCCATACCGACTCATGAAAGGTAAGATAGCTCAACATCTCTTTCCTGGTGCATTCTAATCAGGGTCACCGCCTTCCAGTCGCCATTGATCGACAGTACATCAGATGCACGACAAATTATACTGTAAAATTGATGCCTGATGCCATAGTGGTTGCCACTAATCTTGCTCCGTCATACCCGTAACGGTCTATGGCGCTGTTAAATACCCAAGCTCATGTTAGCTTCAAATCAGGCTGGTCCTGCAAAACCCAACATTCGATATGCGTCTTTCTTTCATTCCCATCCTCCTTATTACCTTCTCCATCGCATGCACTTCGGCTGTGCCCGTTCAGGTCACGGATGAACCTGGCCTCATCGCTGTACGTATATATTATCATTGCGCATTTAATTGGTGCATATTTCTTTTCCTAGAGTGTCCCAAAAAGATTTCAGAGTAAATGGATCGGAGGTCAAGAAAGGGTGATGATAGAGGACAATATTAAATTAGGAGACTGGGACACAAGAACGATTGTTTTCAAATTCAGGCATGAGAATGTTCGGATCACACACTACGCCAAGGAGCGTAGCAATGCAGAGTTCATCAAAAGGCTCGAGAATCTCGGTGACAGATTGAAGGGGTGGACCGTGATCGACGGACGCCGTGTCATCCTCACGAGCTTTCCAAATGCCATATAGACCTCGCGGGAAGAAGCCTAGATAGATTACTCGTTGCGCCTGTTAACGCTAAACATTGAACGAGCTAAGGATTAGCTCCATCACCTATATGCACGACGCCATTTATTTAACCTCGCTTGAGCATGTGAATAACTTACTACCACTTGGGCTGACGTAATCGTATGTATATGACGGCGCGTGTCCAACGGCGCGCGTCGCTGTAATTCGTACCATCTGTTTGCCACGGTAGTGACCTACTTCAAACAGAATTCGTTCTATCTCGCGCTCGTTCTCGCGGTTTTTCCATTAATGGCTTCAGCTAAGAATAACTTGGGCCTCGAGGTTCGATTTGTTTCCCGAGGATTTCATTTGTTTGCACCGGAAAGGGTAGCCAAACAAATTGCCTGCCAACGAACCGCCACTCCAGTCCCTCATTCCCTCTTTTTCCTTTGCTTTTCTTCATTTCAGCTTTAAATTCAGAAAACAGCCGCTCTTTTATGCAAGGCAAAGACCCGCGCCGCCCACATAGACAAGATACCTTCGACCTCCGGGACGAAATCTCCGCAGAATCCTCTCAAACCCAGATGCAGGCCCATGCAGACGCCGCATCAGGCCATTACGACGTTTACGCGGGAGCGGAGGACGAGGAGGGTTATTCCATCATGGAGCATGACTCAGATGGAGAGGAGCGTGACGAAGGCATCTACGAAGACGACCTGTCCTCCGAGCTGTCAATTCCGGACGAATCCATCAACTTTGACCTCGTCTACTCCTTACATAGCTTCGCAGCGACTGTAGAAGGACAGGCTAACGTCGTCAAGGGCGACAGTCTCATTCTCATGGACGACAGCAACAGCTACTGGTGGCTCGTCAAGGTGCTCARAACACAAGAAGTAGGCTATATCCCTGCTGAAAATATTGAAACGCCTTTCGAGCGTCTTGCGAGGCTCAATAAACACCGGAATATCGATGTATGTCTCGATTCATCCGTTTTCTTCCGGTGAACTGGCCCTGACAAATTATCCATAGTTGGCATCCGCAACTGAGCAAGAACGGGAAGAAGACCACGCACGGTTTGTAGCTGGCGAGGGAGATAACCAGAATACACCATCACCCAATTCAAACGACTCCAACCTGTCAGGATCCCGTCTAGCCAAAGCCAAATCTGTCCTGTTCAGTGCCTCGTTCCCCGTTCATCGGTACCTTCCCGCAATCTGGAATGAAGATGAGGAAGAAGAGGAAGATTTAAAATGGGATGACGCACCGTACATCGGGGAAGACCTGGGTTTGGCGGAGGAAGAGCGGGAGCGGGAGATTGCTGCTATGGAGGCACTTGGCATATCCAGAAGTTCGGATATGTCTATGGAAGATGCAGGGCAGTGGAATGCGGAGATGACTATGGAGGATGTGCAGGCTCAGGCAAGAGCAAGACAGCTCCAGCAACAACAACGCCGCGGCACTCCGGTTCCCGCTTCGTTCCATCCCGACGTTACCTCTCAACTCCCCGCTCAGCCAATACAGCAGCAGCAATCATTGGAGCAACATAGTTTGCACCATTCCTCGTCTCGTGAGAGGATGAAGCTGATGGATCCTTTCGAAGCGAATGAGACGCGCAAGGTTTCCATGACTCCATCCGTTGCGCGCGGAGACGGAAACGCTGTGGGATCTCTATCTCTCGGTAGCAATAACCCGTTCGTCGCGAGTGCGAACTTGGAGAGGGACAGGCAACAGCAGCAAAAGGAACAGGAAGAGGCGGCTGTTCGTGCGAAGCGGCGTGCGGAGGAAGAGGCTCTTGCCGAAGAGGGCAAGAAACGGTCCAGGTCCTCGAACACCAAGGACAAGGATAGTTCAGCAAGGGCGGGTAGCCCCGTTTCTAGTTCAAGCTCGCATGCTTCTAGTGGCAAGCTAAGAAAAGAGCCATCGTCCAAAGATAAGGATAGGGCCAGGGATGCAGATAGCGAGGAAAGCGGGGGTAGCACTAAAAAGAAGGGCGGCATCTTCCGGATATTCAGCAAAAGAGACAAGGACAAGGACAAGAACAAGGGTGTGGAACGGGGCGCGTCGATCGGTTCCCTCGGTTCTTTCGTTTCGCAAGATAGCGCCGAAAAAGACTCTGGCAGTCGAATCTCGGAAGAGTCAAGTCGCAGTGGACTTGGACTGGGACTGGGACTGGGACACCGGGCCACCGGATCGGCATCCGGCCCGGTAGACATAGTTATTACGGCTCAGCAGCAACAACCAGCTCAACAGAGAGTGTCGCCACAGTCTCAGGGTCCATCTCCGTCTCCCCAGCAGCAATATCAACAACAGCAACAGCAACAGCAACAG
>JNHV02000283.1:0-22388 GCA_001691785.3 Amanita brunnescens Koide BX004
CGTCCTCCGGGCCATGCACTCGAGGACCTTCASGAAAGACGTCCGAGTCACAGCTGGCGTGTTCAACATGTCTCCCAGTCCATCGAGCCAGTTACAAGTTGCCCGCTAACCTGTTGGTTGGAGCCCTCGAGTCCATACTCAAGCAATCCGCTAATAACAGGCTACATCTGCCTAGACAACTTTGGTCCTAGGCATGAAATARATCCATTCCCGGCTTTCTTGATCCGCTGTACTCTCCCAGCGCGGATGAACACCCTCATTTTGCCCGTGATGTCAGGATATGCGCTCCTGCTTGCATAAGCAGACCCTTGTCCGCCATGTCATCGAACGTAACGGAGACGTTGGAACTTGGGAGGGACCTGTATGCGGGAAAAATGCCTTGCTCTGCGAGTTGCAATAGGAAAGGGTGGACCCGAAGAGGGGTGACCTGGCGACAAATTTGAGAACGCTCGTACCCAGTCTTGGTGGAGTGGTTCGGGACGACATGGAAGCGGGGAACACTATCCGCTGGCACGTGAATCGAAAAGATTGAAGCGATGGATGCCTAGGACGTCATTATTTCGACTGGAAATGGTTTACGCCATGATATTGGGCTGAGGATCGTCCTAGACGGAGATGCTCGACGTTGGTGAGGTTGGAGGTGAGTACTTTGGTGCCTTTGGAGTCTGTCGTGATTTGATCAATGCAGCGAGACACGGTTYCAAGTTTTCAGATATCAAGTCTATAAATTACGTACGTCCACGTTTTCTCWCTTGCTTGTTGTACTTACGTTCATGGCGTGAAATAAAATGTAAAAAGGCATATACTGATTGTATACCGGATACAAGGAGATGGTGCGTGTTCACGAACGGCGAGGGATGGTTCTAGATATCCCGTGCACGGTTAAACGCCGCCGCGAAGAGCGCATATATCTGGTGGATGTCATGACCGTGTCCGATAGTCATGGCGCGGCAGACTAGGGTGCCCTGAGATGGGTGACTGAAGATGGGACGCGGGGGCAAATGACTGGTCGGATTTGGAGTACTCCTCAGCTTCGTAACTGCTACGTGTCATACATGAATATTGAATGCATGACCAGGACCGTAAACGAGAGGCCCGGTAGCTCGCTCCAGTGCATAATGCCGACTTGACCGCCCCACGCCACTCTCACCACCGATTGTGATATTGATGAACATACGCATGCACACCAAGTATTATTCTGAGCGTTTCGAATAGAGCTGGGGATCCGAGTCGGCGGCATCCGTAATGGCTTGGTGTTATCAAGWCTTGTAAGCTGTGAAATTCGGGTTCGAGTCGATGAAACTGGTGACTCACTTGTTCTCCCACTACATACCTCTCTTCCAAGCTGGCGGCGGCATCCCAGGTCACGAAGCTCCACTTTCGCATCCCGTCCACCACTCCAACAATGCCCGTCGTCGCAGTATTCCAGAGGATCCTGTGCTCCGTATCCTAACAAAGGATTTCGGCTGCTTGAACTGCCTGCAGTGCGATCGAGAGCAAAGTGGATCCGAGCCAAATCGTAGCAACCCTCCGATGTTAGGTCAGTCGGTTTTTCCTACAGAAAAGAAACGTGTATGAACTTGCGTGACGCGTCCGAGTCGTGACGTGCGTTACGATCGCTCTTTGTCTTCGACAACCACGCTCCCACAGAACCAAAACGACATGATAGCGGACAACCAACTCACCTCTCCAGTTGTGGTCGGCTCAGGTGGCAATTTCTTCGCTGGTGCTCAGAATTTTTCCATCACCGATGGTCAGTTCTTGGAGGTCCATGGGAATTACAATGTATGTATGTAACTTTGGGTTAGTGTTACAATATTAATGATCATGATAACTCTTAGCAAACAATCCATCAATCAGTTGTTGCTCCTGATGTGCTACCACCCTTACCTCCTCTGAGGCATTCTAGCACTATGTTCACAGGTCGTGGTATATACCTAGAGAGACTAAAGGATTATTTTGGATTCAATGTCANGGNACAAAGGAAGTCATTTCTTTTGCATGGTATGGGAGGCATTGGCAAGACTCAAATTTGCCTRAAGTTTATGGAGGAACATGAAACATTGTGAGTGCTCCGAGATGCTTTACATAGCYACATAAGATGATTGAGTATCTTACATAGATTTTCTGACATATTTTGGATTGATGCTTCTTCTGAGAGTACTGTTGATCTTAGACTCAAGCAGATTGCTGAGGCRAATGGTGGTACTGATGAAGATGCCTCTTCAGCTTCATCTGCTCTAAAGTGGATTTCTAAAAAGTCCAATTGGTTGATGATATATGATAATGCAGATAGTGGATGCAATGTGGTTGAAAGGTTCCTCCCTCCTGGTAAAGGTGGAAATATCTTGATAACAAGCAGGAATTTGGAACTGTTGAGAATTACAGAGGATTCAATGGAGGTTGTTGAAATGGAAGAAGGAGAGGCAATGTCTCTGCTATCAAAATCAGCCAGGCTGGATAATGCATCACAGAATATGCAAATCATGGGAAAGCAACTCATTTCAAAGCTAGGAGGGATTCCACTTGCAATTGACCAAGCAGGGGCATATATACTCACTTGTAAATGCTCCCTAGATGACTATCTGGAATTATATGCCAAGAATCAGGATCAATTGATGTCAAGTCCTTTATTTAAAGGAGCATCTGATTATGGATCCTGCACTTATGGAACATGGGAAATCTCAATGAAAGAGATTGAGGCAAGAGCTGCACAAAAAAGAGGTCCTGAAAGTATAGTTGCAGCTGCCAAGAGTGCTATTACTCTATATGAGATAATAGCTTTTTTGCATCATGAGAATGTACCAGAAGAGTTGTTCAAAAAAGCTGCAATGAACTATAAGAAAAGAAACATTGATGAAGAGAAGGAAACTGGTCTCCCACTTTCAATCACAATGTTAAATCCTACTAAGGACTTGTTCTTGGATGAAAGGGGGGAATGGAATAAAATGCAATTTCAATTAGGGATTCAAGTACTGCTGTCATTTTCCCTCATTAAGAGCAGTGGAAAGCTTTATTCAGTCCACCCTTTAGTGCATACTTGGAGCAGGAATAGATTTCCAAAGATAAAAATTGGTCAGCAGGTTCTTTTGACAAAGGCATTTCTAGCTTGTTCTGTGGAGTTGGATGAWAAGATTGACAATTATGGATACTGTGGAATGCTCACACCACACATAAGAACAATCAATAATCAAGCAGCAGAGCTGAATCTAAGTAACATCTACTATGATGATGAATGTGATCGATTTGCACTTGTATATGATCATATTGGGAGTTTGAATGAATTTGAAAAGCTAACAATGTGGATGCTGGAAAGAAGGAAAGCAAACCTTGCACCAAAACACCCACTTGTTCTGGATAGCATGGCTACTCTAGCAGCTGCATACTGGCAGCAGGGGAAGTTGTTGAATGAGGCAGAGAAGCTGTTGGTGGAAGTCATGGAGGCACGCAAGGAAACACTTGGATCACATCACCCAGACACTCTTAACAGCATGCATCATCTAGCATCCACATACCACCAACAGGGGAAGTTGAATGATGCAGAGAAGCTGCAGGTAGAAGTCATGGAGGCAAGCAAAGAAAAGCTTGGATTACAACACTCACGCACTCTTGACACCATGGCTAATCTAGCATACACATACAGGAACCAGGGGAGGTGGGATGAGGCAGAGAAGCTAGAGGTAGAAGTCATGGAAGCAAGGAAACAAAAACTTGGATTGCATCACCCAGACACACTTAACAGCATGTCTCATCTAGCATCTACATACAGCAACCAAGGGAGGTGGGATGAGGCAGAGAAGTTACAGGTGGAAGAAATGGAGGCAAGGAAAGAAAAGCTTGGATCACAGCACCCACACACTCTTAACAGCATGGCTAATCTAGCATATACATACAGGAAGCAGGGGAAGTGGGATGAAGCAGAGAAGCTTCAGGTAGAAGTCATGGAATCAAACAAAGAAGTGCTTGGATCAGAAGACCTAGGAACTCTCAATAGCATGGCTAATCTGGCATCCACATACAGGAACCAGGGGAAGTGGGATGAGGCAGAGAAGCTGGAGGTGGAAGTCATGGAGACAATGAAAAAAACATTTGGATCACAGCACCCAGACACTCTTTCCAGCATAGCTAATCTAGCATCCACATACAGGAGCCAGGGGAGATGGGATGAGGCAGAGAAGCTGGAGGTAGGAGTCATGGAGACAAGGAAAGAAACCCTTGGATTACAGAACCCAGACACTCTTACCAGCATGGCTAATATAGCTTCCACATACAGGAATCAGGGGAGGTTGGATGAGGCTGAAAGGCTGCAGGTAGAAGTCATGCAGGCAAGGAAAGAAAGGTTTGGGTCACATCATCCAGACACTTTAACCAGCATGGCTGATCTAGCATCTACATACTGGGAGCAGGGGAGGCAGGATGAGGCAGAAGAGCTTGATGTCAAAGTCATGGGGGAAAGAAAAGAGCAGCTTGGATCATATCACCCAGATACACTTACCAGCATGGCTAATCTGGCATCCACATACAGAAAGAAAGGGAGGCTGGATGAGGCAGAGAAGCTTGATGTAGAAGTCATGGAGGCAAGGAAAGAAAAACTTGGACCACAACACCCAGACACTCTTACCAGCATGGCTAATCTAGCATGCACATACAGGAACCAGGGGAGGTGGAATGAGAGTAATGATTTACTTTCTCAAGCTGTCCAGTTAATGGAGGTTAGGATGGGTTCCCAGCATCCAACTACAATTTTCTTCAGAGTAATGTTGGAGCCCACTGCAGTTGACAGGAAACAGGATGATCAATTGTGTCAAGGAATGCCAGGCTTTTACAGTTGAGCCTCAGTTATCATGTAGAGGATTGTATGACATCCAGTGTACCTTCAATATATGTAGTTTGACCATGACACTTAACCTGACCTGACTTTAAGCACTAGTCATAACTGAAAAGAATGGTGGTTAGTGTATAGGGAACACCAGCTGGCCAGTCCTTAGGAAGGTACAAGTCTTCCCACCAGAGCCACCTTTCCTTGAACTGCAAAGCATACCAAATGAGGAAGGTGGTGGAGTGGAGTCAAGAAGCATGCTTGACAAGTCATCAGACCTGAGACAACCAGACAATCAGACAGCTAGTGTTCCAGCATGGTCAGATGCTGTCAGATTTTTCCTCCATTTCCTGATGCAAAGATGACTCAGGTGAACCTCAATCATAGCCTGATTGTCAGTGAGTATGTTGATGAACTGAGACTTACCCAAATATCTAGCACAGTCAAGTGAGTACACATGTGTTGTTGTTACTGTGTCTGACTGACACCATTGGAGAATTTGTAAACAAGACTTGGGTATAACATAAGTCATAGAGACTGAGAAATCTGGATATCCAACAATCCAATGCCCAAGTACAAATCAAAAAAGGGCACCAAATTTTCTCTGTAAAAGACTGTTTATTTAAAATTTCATAATGTAACACCATATACAACAGACACCACAGCAACCTACATCACCCAACTTTCACCACACCCCAACTTGCCAAGTGCACATGCATGCACCCAGCACAGGCACAACCTCTACCTTCCCGTCTGATCTGCCTTTGCAAACAAGCCACCTCATCATCACCTGCCGTACGCGGTCAACCATACAGTCGACCTTGATCGGAATTACATCGCAGCTTGGCCGGCAGTCTACACAGAGATCAATTTTCCATTCCGTTTGCAGATACAAGATACCTTTTACCTCGATGGGCAGGACCATCATAAGTACGGAAGCCAAGAGGAACAACGCAGCTGACACGAAGATCGGTCTATGATGCGTAGTACCAGCAAGTCATTGTCACCAGTCCGTCATTATGACAAGGTTAAACATACCCGTCCGCAACGTTGCCAGACGCTGTGCCATTCTTTGACGTCGTTACGATTTTGATCACCGGTGCCAAGATACCGGTAATTCGATTGAAGCCGCTCGCAAGCGCATCACCGGTACCACGCTGTGGTGCCGGGAAAACCTCTGGAGTGTATGCATAAAGTACACCATACATCTAATTCAAGGACCATACGAGCGCTTCAGTAATCAACTTGCACATCCGGCGTGAAAGACATACCGCGTTCCTGTTTTGGTGARGAYATTYAGCTWTRACATCATCAGACAAAARGYCAAGAGACGTACTCAGTYAGCGAAGTCACGCAAGAATACCCAAGCACGGCGGCGTTAGTCTTACTGGTCGTAAAAAGGAACAAAAATATTCCCGATAGCGCTGTAGAAATCGCCATGGCGAATTTTCGTCCGCCCAACGAGAATTTGCCAGTACGACGGGTAAAATCGACGATGGCACACGCGATAAGTGATCCAGGCACACCAAGGACGGAAAAGATGGTGTAGTTGCGATAGGTCACGCTGACGCTGTTGTCGCCTGCTGGCACGCGTGCGCTGAGGTACAAGGTAAGGAAGCCATTGAATAACGGGTAAGCCAGTCCAAGCAGACCTGTGGTATATAGGATAGACAGTAAAGGTATGAAACTTGCAAAGTATGATCGACACCCACCCCATATAAGTATGATCAATGAAGTGTTGATGGCGAGCTTCTTTCCCTTAAACAGAGGCCTAATCTGTGAACTGCACGATACAAAATTAAGGCTAGTTCTTATTGTGGTGTAGCGTAGATCTTACATTGACAGGTGCGCCAACGATCCTTTGATAAGCTGCCAGTAACTCGGGCGCGTGACGTCCTCGGTGCCGACAGCTTGCAGTTCTTCCAAGGTGAGCCGGATTGTTTTGTTGTTGTATCTCGCTATATGTTGAAGGACCTATATACGTCATCAAGTGTACGAAACCGTATTTCGCAAGGTGGCGTGCCTCATATGCCTCCCGATCTCTTCCCTTAGCAATCAAGTACTTTGGCGATTCTTGCAGATCGAAGGCAATAAATCGTAAAAGAAACATACAAAAGGTCATGGCACCGCTTGTCATAGARGTAAGTGTTGGGCATTAATAAGAGAGAGCGAAATGCAACGCCTTACAGAGTAAAACTGGTAGAAAGACACTTTAACACAAGAACAAATGCGGACTGTAGCCAACTCACAAACTATATCTCCATCCCATATTCTCACTTCTTGGGCATTGACCATCGGGCAAAGAGGGCGAACAGGAGTAGTGGGCGATGAAAGCCCACGAGATTAGTGAAGCTACCAACTGCCCGACTGCCCACCAAGCCGACAAGAGGGTCAACGTCCACTGCGGAACGGAACGTGTCTTTTTTATAACAATATACCGAATGGACCGCAAAGACATACCTGATGGGACTGCGGGATATTTTCCAAGTACACGGCACCTAAACACAACACGATTCGTTAGGGCACGCCACGTMCATAGCTCATATGTACAAACCGTCAACGGGAAGGCTGTCAAGTCAAGTCTTCAATACGCGCATGCTGTCCGTGGACACATGTTGCACTCACTTTCCACCTGTACCGAACCCAAGGCAAGCCACAAGTGAGGCATACGTTACAAAATTCCGCGCTCCACCGGCTGCAATTCCAAAAACACCGGCAAGGAACAACGTGATCTAGAGCTATCTTATTAAAATCGAAAACGCGGAGGGAAAAAGAACATCTCAAARCGCACATTGAATGACAGTCGGCGTCCAATAAGGTCAGCCAAGATACCCCATGTATAAGCACCGAGGATGAGGCCGGCATACAGAGCTAACGAGCTGAATTCGACCCGGACGGGGTTGAGCTCTTGTTGCACTTGGGGAAGGACAATGGCCACGGCTTGTAACCAGATGTCTAATGGAATGATCAGATTACCGAAAGTACAAGAGAAGAGAGAACGCACTATCTGCCATCCATCCTATGCCCGTCAGTAAGAAAAGCTGGATCTGATAACGACCGAAACCGATGCTGGGAGAGATGGCTTAATGATTATATTGTTCATAAGTCTCGAATACCCACTCTTCCTGCAAGCATCGATTCACTAAGCATAACGGAACGCCGAGTGAGCCCTCCGTAGGAAAATTTCCGGAACATAAAACATACCTAAGTTACATTTGTATTCATATGTCCTATCGACGCCCTTGTCGAGGTTGAACTTGTCACTATAGCTATCAGGAGAGGYCTGGTTCTGCCTGCCCTCGTCCGAGCCTTCAGGCTGCTTCTCGAGGCTGCTCATTGTATGTCTAGTGTCTAGGGCCTGTCGACCAATCGGAATCTTGAATCGTGATAATTGATTCGTGGGCACGTTGATCGCCTGCCTCGTCCTCGGTCGGGTCCTTTTATGGGTCTTTCTATGGGTCCAAAAGAGGGAGATAGGGTGGAGAAGCAAACTTCAACTCGGATGACGTCCCAGGAACTGATGTATGTTGGGAGATGCTCCTGCGCCATATGAGACCACAGGAGACCATCTGCCAAGTGTACCGAATATACCGAATAGAGCCGAATAGGCATTCGAGACGGGCAACAGGCATCAAATGACGTACCGCCACAGATCGCAACGCAGCCATTTTTATTGAAGTTTAACGTTTGACCGTCTTCTAGCATCTTCTACTGCACATTGTTGCACATGGTGATAACTAGTATGCCAATTCTTATCACAGTCAGGCACACCTAGGTGCATGGCGAAATAGGCGTCGCTGGCACAGTGGAGAGGTAAGTACTTGAGGACGTTTGAGGGCCCGTCCAAACGTTGCTCCTGTGGTTGATGTGATATATATCGTCATGCCGCATCAGGCTTGCCGTTTCCAGCGGTTACTCGCTTTTACTCGGGGGTAGCTCGGGAAAGTTCTAAGAGAAGCTTGTTTGGCCTGCCGAATGTTGCCATCAGAACGAACGTGTCGGGCCGACCCCTTCCTCTCCATTCCCATTGCCAAGCTTTGCCAAGACGTACTGTATCTATATTTATAGGCGGTAAGAGTGACAATGACATGCATTGTACCCTGGGCTATTCCAGCTGGGCCACAACGGTTCCAAAGGGCCTACATTCATTTTCCTGCCGTTGTTGCGAGTCAAGGACTGTACTTGGGAAAGAAACGAAAAAGACATCCGACCTGCCTGGCTCGAACAGGCGACCTCAAGATATAAGGCATCCATTACAGTCTCGCGCTCTTCCAACTGAGCTAAGGTCGGTTTGTTTTACGAATAGAAGCGCGCAAGAAATACCTCGAGCCGTTCGTACCGACTGCGGATCCCGTCCATACTATAAATCCAAGTCCAAGTGGTAACATAGTCCSGTGTCCCTGCCCCGCACTACATTGCAAATTTCTCCGACTCCGTTCCCGGCGTGGAAACCAAGAATGTTGGCAGATCCATATTTCCCTGTACCTTAGCTCAGGAGTTGATCGACAGGCGAACCATGTGCAAGCACCGGATCCCAGCTGCACCCGAGGTCCCGAGCTACACGAAAAGAGCTGAAAACCGGAAAACGGGCCACAGCTGACCTGGCTCATGTCACGGGGCCTGCTTTGGAAGTTGGGCACTGGTACTGAATTGGACAAACCAGGCCATCGGACTTTCATACTTGTCAAGCAAGGTCGCTTAATGGTTATCTCGCTGAAAAACGGAGATTCCCTCCCGAGGGACAGCTTTACAAGCCACAGCTCGATCGATCCTTGGTTGGTGCAGGGCAGCACGCGTCCAAGATAAGCGGCCTGCTGCCAGACGGTCCGCTTTCATCCCGTATCCTTCCTCGTCTTGCGGTCCAGCGTCCGCCCGCAGAACTCACTTTCTGCTTCAAATCGTGTGGAGTACGTACGTGTATTTATCAACCCACATACACAAACCATGACATCATCTAGTACAGCTGCGACCCAAGTCCAACATTCCTTCATCTGGTCTTCGTACCACCCGGGTCTTCGCTCCTCATCCATGTCCTACTTTCTCAACAAAGCCGGGAAAGACTTGTTCCGCAAACACCTGGAGGAGTACGTTCCATCAGACCCATTATATGAATACACCACAGACGACAAAGGTCGCAAAAAGCGCTCCAAAGTACGTCAGCGCCCCTTTTCCCTCTCCCTTCCCCCCTTTTACGCCCAACGCTGATCGCAACCCCTCCAGCGCCCGCCACCGCCAGGCCTATCCAAACGCGACGCCCGCATCCTCAAATCCGTGCAAACCCGCGCCCACCACCTCGACAAAGGCTTCAATATCTGCGGCGTCCGCTTCGGATGGTCGTTCTTCATCGCCCTCATCCCCATCGTGGGCTCCGTCGCCGACGCCTTCCTCAACTACTACCTCGTCATCCGCAAAGCCCGCCAGGCCAACATCCCAGACTGGCTTGAAGCCAAGATGATCCTCAACTCCTCCATCGGCGTTGGAGCTAGCTTTGTCCCCCTCGTGGGCGACGTCTTCCTCGCCGTGTGGAAGGCGAATAGCAGGAACGCGGTGCTGCTCGAAGAGTATTTGAGGGTCAGAGGAGAGGAACTGTTGAAGGCGCAGAGGGAGAGGGAAGAGAGGGAGAGGGAGGAGAGGGAGAGACAAGAACAAGAAGCGAGGGATGCAGGCGTGACCCTGTCAAATTTCACAGGGACAACGTCAACGGCGGTGGATACCATTTCTTCCGGGAACGATAAGCCTAGCTTCTTCAGTTTCAGCCGGTGGCGCGCCCGCCCGAAACAAGAGCAGAAGCAGACCGAGTTTGCGGCTACC
Source organism: Amanita brunnescens Koide BX004 (assembly GCA_001691785.3). NCBI lineage: Eukaryota > Fungi > Basidiomycota > Agaricomycetes > Agaricales > Amanitaceae > Amanita > Amanita brunnescens. Next base: position 10,631 of record JNHV02000283.1, read on the forward strand.
GATGAGACGGAACAGCCTATTGACGCTGCTGAGGCGTCCAGAACCGCCCACACTGACAGCGATTCAACTTCGCCTCCGCCTGAAGTGATAGATGAGGTCGACTTTCCTGTCCACCCGTCGAGCGCGGGACACGAAAGCTCGACTGGCGAAGGCAGCAGCAGCAAGGGAAGAAGCTTTTTCAGCTCACTGAGCAGAGGCAAAGCACCACCTGCAGGGGAGAAGGGCAGATTTGTAGAACATGTTCCTGAAGCAAACTACGGACAATGGGGCTCGCTGCCTGTACAATAAACTCGGACATCTAGCTATAGGTTACCACTCTAATTCTGTATTTTCGGGGTTTTCTYTGTAGCGTTGTAGAATTAATGTAGGAATATCGGAATTTCTTTGGGGTTATTCGTCATCATCATTCAAAAATAAATTGTTACACGGGTGATTGACACTTTCTTGTTATTACATATACTCTAAAGCTCATATTATACTACCAACACGCAGAAAACTCTACTGCGCTAGTTCCTTGATCTTCTTAACAATGGCTGTAACAGAGACGCTCAGTAAGATATCCTCAAACCCGAAGAAATACCAACATTGCGAGTCCAAGCCTTGGTATGGGATTTGCTCCCAGATACCACCGCAACCTATAAGCCAACAGCTCAATCGCAGAATGACACATGGCAATACGAATAACTGACCCTCTTTAGTGGTACCAATGTACCCATACCTGGGGGCGAGTTGACGCTCCAGCAGCCATGTACCGAAYTTGGAGCCCAACTGGAGGTGACAAACGTTAATTCACCAAAAAGCAAAACTGAACAAAAAACGTACCCCTGTCCTCTGGTTGAGGGTTTCGACGACGAGAACAAACTTGGTTTGGCCGATCTTCTTGATGACCTCCTCGTCAACGACATTCAAAGTTGGCTTGTTGATCAGTCCRACGTTGAGACCCTCTTGGCGGCATCGCAAGACAGCATCCCAAGAACGGTACAACATTTCACCAAAGGATACGACATATCCAGCAGTGCCTTCGGCAATGATTTCGTCTTTTCCGGGAACGAATTCATAGTTATCTTCAAAGAACCTTTTGCCGTTTTCCTTGAGAATCCAAGGCACCTTTGAACGGGTGGAGAAAACGAAGCGAAGACCACGCTCGAAGAAAACACGTTGAATGACGGCAACCATCTGAGAGGCATCAGCAGGGAAGTACAGATATGATTTGGTATCCGCAAGACCGTTGTCGGCAAAGAACGTGTTGACACCTGGATGTATAGAATCAGATCATTTAGACTTCCCGACCTTCGTGGTTCTCACCGAAGTGGCAGGTATTATCAGCCTGGGGAGGTACCGATTAGAANCCTGCCACAAAATGTCACTTACCATCTAATGAGTCGCGGATTTAAAAAATATGCGGTTATTATCCGGTCAAGGTAGTTAGAGCACTAAACACACCTCATCAACTGATACGTATCGTCAGGAACAATCTTTCATAGAAGTGCATAGAAGATACTCACTGCCAGAGTGGGAGAAATGGCAAAGTACGTTGCAGTCGTTGAGACGCGCCATGGTGACCTCAGATACAACCATCTCCAAAAACGCAGAGAAGGTAGAGAAGACTCCGAACTTRTCATGTTCAAAGCCGAAACCAGCAGCAGCAGAATAGTTGCCGCGCTCCATGATGCCGGAGGGAATGAAAACTTCGGGATGCTTCTGGTGGATCACTTTCAAACCAGTAGATCCCTCGAGATCACCTTGGAAAWAATTTAGCTTAAACCGTGATGGACATGTGGAGACTCACTGTCAATGACCATGACCTTTTTCGCGGCTTCCTCCTTGCTGAGTTTGTCCAAGACCAAGTTGACCGCCTCGCCGAACACGACACGGTTGGCGCCAAGTTCTTTTGTCGATCCGATGAAAGAGAAAGGCGAAGGGGTTGCCTTGATGCTCTGGTAGAATTGTTCGACATTAAATATGCTATCGTACCCTCTGTCCTGCAAGTACTTGACGGCAGCTTTGACAGGGATAACATCGTGTCCATGGGGGCTTCCCTCAATACCGATGATGCCTGGAGCCATAACACGCTTGCAGATGACTGTGGTAAAACGGTTATCACCCTCTCTCAAGAAGAGATATATTTACTTACCAGCTGCCGGACCAGTATGCTGCACTACGGAGCTAACGGCGCCCCATAAAGCATCGATGTCTTCGCCCTGGACTGTGATGACCTTCAACCCATGTCCTTCCAGAGTCTTTGTCAAGTCATAGCCCTTGAGATAATCCGAAGGATGCCCAGCGATAGTGACGTCGTTGTCGTCAATGAGAAGTTTGACGTTGAGATTTTGGGCCATAGCGAGTCTGGCAGCTTCGGCGTCATTTCCCTCTTGTTGGGAGCCATCTGAACCGAGACAGAAAACAGTCTTGTCGCGGTTGGCAAGTGCGACRCCGTTAACCATGGGCCTATATCCATTACTTAGGGAACATCATTTCATGAGCTTGGATTACAACGTACCACATATGGCCAAGACGGCCAGAGGAGAATTTGACTCCGGGAGTCAACCCTAGTTCGGGGTGACCCGGAAGCTTAGAATTGGCTTCACGGTAGTGCATTAGCTGCTCAGCTGGAATAGAGCCGTCCAACGCCGCAAGGATATATTGTGTTGCAACACGATGACCTATGGGACAATTATCAGAACAGGTTCATAGGAGATGAATTGATAAGATATATGCGCGTTATCTTCGCATATAGCAAGATTAAGAATGATCGCGCTTACCAGCCTCATCGAAGACAACCGGATAGTATTTCTCTGAGTGCTCGAAGAGAGCCAAGAGGATGCAGACTTCTGGGACGGTATCGTAGGCACCACCTGCAATGGAGATGCCAAGATCAGCACGACTGGACGATCGCGCCGACGAAATGCATACCAGTGTGTCCGCTCACACCACGGGCCGCGCCAGTTGCAGTGAAGAACACGATAGCATCACGAAGCAACTGGATGTTGGACAACAACGCCGATTTTTCCTCTGCCGTGAGCTGAGGCTTAGAAGGATCTAAAGATAATCTACAAACGTGTTAGATACTTGATCCCTGATTACAAGACATTCCCCGTACTTCTTGTACTTTTTGAGGTCAATTGGAAAAAATTCAGGCATGTCGTGTAACTGTTAGCTGTAGCGGATGAGAGGATGAAGAGAAGCTGAAAGCCTGGGGTTTTTGAAGGCGTCGTCGGCTGGCGTCGGGTAATCAAATCCGCGGCCCGATTAAGCGGTCCACCTGTCGTTCCTACCTCGTCCCACGTCGGCGAGCAACTTGCACTGGTAGTGCCGGCAGAACTGTGATCATTATCTATAAAGTACTGGGGGTCGATTGACTATCACTATGTAGTATCTATGGCGTTGGGGGGGCCGTTGTAAGCTACCAATGCCTGCTGTCGAGCTGTATTGATGAACAGTTACACCGGTCCTAAAACTTGAACGTTGGTTAGCATATCGTTCTTTAAGCGGGTAATGTGGAAAAGAAGTCAGAGACCCGAGTTTCGACAGAGATAGAAGCTCTTCGGACGGCACTTCCTAATTTTCGGTCGAGTATCATCACAGAAGAAGGGGATATATTTATTCTACAACGAGACACTCACCATAGGCATGCCTGGACAGCACCATGAAATTTTGAAATTGGAAGTGTTTGAACCAGATTTAAAAGGTTAGAGTTTGGTGTATCGGCTACTTGCGTCACTTTTATGAGCGCCGATTTAAAATATGTACGCTTTTTTAATTACGGCGCAACCCGCAACATCGACAGTGATCGTAATCGTGCAAAGGGCAGATTTTTCACTGAATAGCCTAGTCCGTCCAGAGGCGCCCACATGCTACGTGGCCTCTGCGCTGTATCCAACGGAAACTTAAACGACACGCGTGCGTCAATAAGCGCAAATAAGATCGATTGAGAAATTTTCGGAAGCGATATTTCCTGCAATAATTGAGACTTGGATTCTGACAGCTTCATCGACGTTCTCCAGCACCAAGGTCTCACAAGTAAGCCACAGAACCCCCTTTATCTTACACAGCCAAATCTTTTCGATTTTTGTGAATGTCTTWACCAGATCTTTTTCTGATTTTCTATCCCTTGATCCGATATTTCTGAAAATAATCATTTATTTCGCAGAATAATAGGCTCCGGACGGGCGGAGATGGCTAATTCGCTTTCACACATAACAAACCACGTATTCTCGGATGAGAACAATATCAGTCAGGAAACTTCATCGCCTACGCCTGGAACGGAGCCCGACGCTACCCCCGCAAAGCGCAAGCGAGGTCGCCCAAAGGGGAGCACCAACAAAACCAGTACTTCCAGTGAACCCAAGATCAAGCGCCCCGTTGGGCGACCGAGGAAAGATGGCCTTCCCGCTGGCTCTGTTCCACGCCGCTCGCCAGTGAAGCGGCAGAAACTCGATGCTAGGGATGTGAGATAGTTTCATTTCTTCGCTAAGCGCGTTCATCATGTGTCATCCAGGGCTTTCCGCAATGGGCATCAGGAACTGTCTTTGCTGGTGTCGGATACCCGATTACGCCCCAACCCTCGGCAGTGGCTTCAATTTCTTATGCGCCCATTGAGCCCAAGTTCGTCTTCCGCGATTGGGGAGAATTCGCACATGTCAGCCCTCAAGAATTCCTTGCCGCGCTCCTCAATGCTTTGGCTGCCCCAAATCCAACGTCTGCTACGGGTCCGACTATTGAGGAGGCATTCAAAATACATCTTCAGTCTCTAGCAACAAACGCCAGCGCTTCACAGACACACAACATCCCCTCCTTGTACTCTATCTTGAGAACATTTTGGCTTCCTTCATCCCCCGCTTACTTTACGATGGCTGCATCAACTTCGACTACGCGTATGCCCATGGAGTACAGATTCCTCTACTGGGACCCTCAACCTCTTGTCTTCAACGGAATTCAATGCCCTTTTTGCCCAAACTCTCTTGTGAACAATGGAAGAATCCGATCGGGTCCGATCAAGATATACGATCTGGACAAACCATTCTTTATTATCGGCTGCGAATACATCTGCAATAGTGCACAATGCGTTGCTGCCACGTCGCCCGAAGGGCGTACATTCTCTAGTATCGATTCGTCTATCATGAACTCCCTTCCCAAAGGACTTAAAGATGAATTTCCTGCGCGCCTCTTATGCTCTGACGCGGACGCGGGCTGTGGTCCCAATATATGGAATTGGAATGCAATGGGCGTTTCAACAGCATTGTGGAATCTCGTTATCGCTGGATTRAACCTTGGCTTACGGAAGGATGTTGTTTTACAACTCATTCATGCAATACGATTTGGTGCGCCCAACATCAAGTTTAATACAAAAGAAGAAGCTCGAGACCCTTCCATGCCTGTAAATGCTTCTGTATCAGGTGATGGAGAACAGTTTCAGGCAGTCAATAGAAAAGAGAAGGAGGATGAGATGCCAAAAGTACGTTACCTCCTATATTGCTTTCCCATACTTTTCTGACCCTCCCTTCTTGCTTAGACTGGTGCCGAGCATAGCGGGGACACCATAGTCGCCCAGGGCGAATGGAATGAAACAGAGAAGCATCAAGAAAACTCCGGGCCTCACTCCTCCCCGACAGTGAGTATATCCCCGCAAGCAACAGATTTATTAATGAACAAAGGCAAAGCCCCCCGGAATGCATAATCCGCCATCTGGCAGGTCACTGGCGCACCGCCATTCACCTGCGTTTTCGAGCTTTCCATACTCGCAGTTCTACACCACTCAATCAACTTCTTCTGTGGGAGCTGGTACTACAATTTCGGTGCCGAACGTAGAAGCACAACAGCAAAATGTGGGTYTTATACATGTGCCATGACGTGTTGTGACTGAAAACTTCCGCAGAGATGACGAGGCTGTTTTCTTGGCTGTGCATTGGATGACACATGCGAACTACCTATTACGACTACTAGTTGTACAGACCTTCTTGTATGAAAATAATATGTCGGGTCTTATTACGGGCCGCGCATTTCCCGGACCGAAATGTATCTGATTCAGGAAGACTCGTGGCACCTGGCCGAATAAAATGCGAACCTTACAATAAGTTCTCTAACGACATTAGGCCCAGCAACGAAACACTCTACATCATGCCCGACATCAGCAAACTTATCCTTAGCTGCACCGTCAGAGTAACGACACTTGACTGCCAGTCCAACGCTAAATCCCATGATCCTGTCGCGATCGATAATGACAGATCTCTGATGCCGCCGGAGGCAGAAAACATTATACAGGTCCCTGGAGCCATGCATGGTTGCCAGATCATGACCGAACCAGAGAGCATGGACGAACGGGATATAGCTGGAATGGGTAGCAACAAGCGTCCTGTGTACTTGATGCAATATGAGTCAATAGACCAAGAGACGCAGGCTGGCGATTTGTCGAAAAACATTACAACATCCAGCGAGCCCAACGCCCTAGGGGGGTTCTCGGATATCTACAGAGGTACCTGGACACACCGTGTGTCCATTGATAATCAAACTTCCGAAGCCAGAACGACGGTTGGTGTGATATTGCGTGGATCCGTCGATCGCATTAATAAGTTATTTGCAGGTCGCTGTCAAGCTGCTGCGGGCTTTCACGAAACGCAACGTAGACCTCGAGCGCGCCAAGAGGGTGAGAGACCAGTTTTAAAACACAGACAAAGATTTGATAGGATACGCCAGCATCTCCGGAATGAAGTCAAATTATGGAAACGGCTGCGGCACGACAACATCGCCAGATTTTATGGTGTGTCTTTTCACATCGAAGGGCGACCCGCTGTTGTGATGCAGTGGTATAAGAACGGCACTGCTCCACAGTATCTCAAGAATCAGCCAGAGAGCAGAAAGTTCGAAATAGTAAGGATATGCACCTTGTTGGTTTCGAGTTCATCTAAATGGTCGGAATAGGTCAAACAAGTTGCACAAGGACTTAAATACTTGCATTTGCATGTTAAATTTGAAGAAGTCGCTCAAGTCGTTCATGGGGACCTTAAGGGGGTAAGCAGGATTAGGCATAATGATATGCGGCACTAACGTATTCCAGAATAATATCTTAATCTCGGATGATGGGTATGCCCTGCTGTCTGATTTTGGACTGGCGGGTCTTGTCGAAGACTTGGCCGGGGCAGAGCATACGACGACGTCCATGGCCGGTTCACTTCGTTGGCAGGCACCGGAACTACTATTGATGGAAGACGAGGACACAGTGTCTCCTAAAACGTTGGCATCTGATGTTTGGGCGTTCGCTTGCACCGTATTCGAGGTTTGAACTTTTGCATTTCCTTGACGTTTCAATGACTCATGAAAGATAATGCAGCTATTGGATGATAACCTACCATATCACTGGCACAACTACGATTTTGCCATATTGCGATCGATATACAGAGGGCAAAAGCCRGTTAGGGAGAAGGACAATAGAAGCAAGTTGTCGACTAGTTTGTCTGATAGTCTTGCCGCTTGCTGGAATAAGACCGCCTCGGAAAGGCCAAGCATAGAGGAGGTCGTAGACAGGCTTGAGCGTAGCAGATGATGTGGCAGTTTGAACAAAGAATATGTTTTATGAGTCATGGTAACCAGCAACCGGTAACCGGTAACCGGCAAGCACGCGGAGCGGCAAAAGCCGTTCGTGCGCATATTTGGCGTGCACACGCCACCGCTTATTCCAGTTGGAATTGAGCCCAACCCTAGCCTTTTCTTGGTTATCGACTTCAACATGCCTTTGTCGCGCGAGATCATCAACATCCAGGTATGCCGGTTCCACATAAAAGTTTTCCCTCTGGGAATCTGATCTGCGGCTGTTGGTAGGCTGGACAAGCAGGAAACCAGGTATCACGTTTTCATACYGGTGCCTTGAAATGTCTTCACACGCGTTGTCAACAGGTCGGGGAAAGCTTTTGGAACATGCTCCTTGCCGAGCATGGATTGGATCAAGAGGGGGTGCGTTTCAGTTCTGGARCTTGACGCGTCGCGGTTAACTTGATCGTTTGATACAGCTCTACAAAGGATCCGACCCTCTCCAGCTGCAAAGRGTATGTTGCGTATCGCGTTTTGGTTCCAATAATTGGTTAATTTGTTTCCTAGGCTGGAGTGTACTTCACTGAAGTAGAAACTGGATCGACAACAAAACACGTTCCCCGCAGCATTCAAATCGATCTAGAGGCCGGAGTTTGCAACAAAGTGCGGTTAATGGTTTGCTTTCGGAAGTTGGATTGAATTCCATATGCAGATTCGAGGCGGGCCGCTAGGTCAGCTATTCCGGCCTGACACGTTCCTGACGGCCGAAGGTGGAGCGGGTAATAACTGGGCCAAGGGATGTAAGTAATATATCTTCCACGATCGTCTCGATGTTGACAAATTACCCCAGTTTATACCGAAGGTAAGATCACGAGCGCCTCTGATCTGCAATCTGTCATACTTTATGGCTAATAGGCGCGGAACTCATTGACCCAATCTTGGTACGAATCTTTGCTCTCTTTGCCTATGTGACCTAAATATAGTCTTACAGGATATCATACGAAAACAAGCTGAAGCCTGCGATGCACTTCAAGGGTTCCAGTTGATTCATTCCCTTGGCGGAGGTACCGGAGCCGGAATGGGAAGCTTGTTATTGTCGAAGTTGCGAGAAGTGAGTCCCAGGCACTGTCAACGGCCGATCGCTCAATTGCATTAGGAATTTCCCGATCGGATGTTAGCCACGTTCTCCGTTCTTCCGTCTCCGAAGGTAGCATTGTCATCTCCGAATCTCATGAGGTTCTGATTTCTGTAACTAGGTATCAGAGACTGTCGTAGAAGTATGTACACGTCCTCTCAATCACGGATGTGCATGACAAGGTCCCCTTAGCCATACAATGCCCTACTTTCGATCAACCAACTGGTGGACAACGGCGATCTGACTCTGTGCATTGACAATGAAGCTCTGTATGTTTCTTATTCTTCTCCTTAGCAGTTGGTTCTCACAAAGCCTTACAAAAGTTACGAAATATGCGTCCGGACGCTGAAAGTGAAGAATCCTGCTTTCGAACACTTGAATGAGGTGGTTGCGCGGGTAATGTGTGGTGTTAGCACAAGTTTGCGATTCCCTGGTCAACTCAACGGGTCCGTGCTCATTCATGATCTCAATTGGGCATAACCTCATATTATCTCAAGTGACCTACGCAAACTCGGGATGAATCTGATCCCGTTCCCTCGAGTATGCATGCACCAGCTCAGAAAGATTCTACGTCATATCTCATGTGTCGATTTAGCTTCACTTCCTGATGCCAAGCTATGGGCCGTTCTATGACCCTAGTGCACGGTCGTACGAAAGCTTTTCGGTTCCTCAGCTAACTGCATCGTAAGTACTCTATCTGACACGTTTTGAAACGACTTTATCCAATAGCGTAGACTCTTTGATCGTAAGAATATGCTGGTGGCATGTGACCCTCGTCATGGGTAAGGTTCTACCATCGAYGATTAACTTTGACTAAAATACTCTATAGCCGCTACCTGACCGCGGCCACTATTTTCCGYGGTAAAATACCTTCTCATGAGGTATGCTATCCCCTTTTCTACTTATCACTTTGCCATTCACCTTTTTATCATAGGCTGAAAAGGCTATTCATGACCTGCAATTAAAAAATTCTTCTCAATTCGTTGAGTATGAATATAACATTTGCTTTGCGATCTTGTGGTCTCACGTTGTCCTTGCAGGTGGATACCTGATAATGTATCCGTCTCTCTGGTGACGGTGCCTCCAGTTGGTCAGCCCCAGGCGAGTGAATCTATAACGGCTAATAATGTCTCTGTAACATGTAAGAACAGGCAGCAACTGCGCTTCTCAACTCTACGGCAGTCCAGGAAATCTTCAAGCGAACTCTAGATATCGTATGTATTTTGACTTGATACTCCATTTCATGTCTAAGACCTATGCAAGTTCGCCGCCATGTACAAACGTCGTGCTTTCCTCCACTGGTGAGYTAACGCCCCTCTCGGCTTTCCCCTATTATTGACCGAAAAAAGGTACACTGGTGAGGGCATGGACCCAATGGAGTTCTCGGAGGCTGAAAGTAACGTTCAAGATCTAATGTAAGCCCCTCTTTCGTATAAACATAGTACCAGTGGGCTAAACAGTATTACGCCAGTGCCGAGTATCAACAGGTACGCTCTCCGATACCGAAGCGAATGCACCACTGATTGTGTCTATAGTACCAAGAGGCTGGAACGGATGTGGAAGACGTAGAAGACATTATTGAAGAGGCTCAATAGCACGCCAAGAACTTTGTTGATTCCGAGTCTCTATTTTAAGCTCCGCATAATTTACCGACCTCTTCGGCGAAATCTCGTCCATTCCTTCTTTGCATTGTTGCTCTAATCTTGCATATCGTCGCTATTGTGGATCTTCATGCCCAGTCAGAAATGCGGACATTTGAGCCGATTTCGGACGATTTAGAGATATTTAATTGTAGCAAATATAATTTGTCCAAGTAATAGATCATCAGCGATTGTTCACGATTTCATATGATTACAGATCATTCTCATATGTTTTTGCCCTGAAACTGATGTTCGCATTGCAATCGATTTATTAATCTACCTTCCATTCCCATCCATTCTCTGCTATTCCCATTCAATTCCCATTCTATTTCTCTTGCAATCCATACTTTATTGAAAYGATCCCAATGCTGTGAATTTTTGCGAAGTTATTAGGGAGAAGTCGAGAGGAAAGGAAAACATACCAATAAACAGTTCAAGGAAATAGCAGAAAGCATACTTCAATGATTTTAAGCCTTAACTTTCTTGGCTTTACGYTTCTAGAGTGACGCTAGTGTCAGCATGATGGGGGAACAGATATGAAGAAAAACCGACTTCTCTTGCTGCAGTATTAATCGCTTCTTTAGCGGCATCTTCAAATGGCTGCGAGAAATGTAAGAAAAAGACATGTAAGCTCTCGTAGACTCACCTGAACTTGTTCATCTGTGAGATTCTTGAAATAATTGTCAAAGTTGTCCTTTAATCCATCCGGATTTGTCTTGAGCCACTCGGTCATGCAGAAGTTCCTGCAATAAGTAGCTTAGCATCTGTAAGGAGCTGAGAGCGCAACTTACTTGGCCGTTTTGCCTGATCCAATGACAGCACGAGTAGTTGAGCGCTTCTTTGGTCGTCCACTATTATCTTTGCCATTCTTCCGCTTCCTCATGTCCGTCTGATTTTGAGATTCATTGGTGTTGTCACGGTCTYCATTTTCTATGGAGTCGTTGCCTTAATATATGTGTGTCAAAATGTAGCATTTCTTGTATTAAACACRTACCATTGGTTTCAGATGATCGCGTAGCAGCTAGAGCTGCCAAAGCCGATGCTGCAGCATGTTCTTCCATTCGTTGGATAAAATCATCATTGTTGCTAGAAATTAGAAATGTCGGAATTCAGCGAATTATGAAAGAAAATGTGTTATATGCAATAAATCAGTTACCATGGGTCATCAAATGTAGGCGGCAATGACCCTTGGATGCCATTGCCTGTATTTACTCCATCATGACCGGGACCACTAGTAGCGTTCAAGCAAGGTCCCGCTAAAGCTGGAGCTGCTGAGGGCGATGCTGACACAGCTGGAGATCTTGAATGTGGAGTAGTTGAGTATGGTGCCATTGAAATTGGACCTGAAGCAGGAGGCGTTGAGTGCGGTGTTGTTGAAGCAGGTTTAGTTGAATGCGGAGAAGTTGAAGCCAGAGACGTTGAATGTGAAGCAGTTGAGTGTGGCATTGAAGCAAGAGAT
>JNHV02000284.1:0-22366 GCA_001691785.3 Amanita brunnescens Koide BX004
TAAATGACTGAGGGAGCCCGAGTGCGCAGCAAGCCACCGTTTATATTGGAAGTGAAACTGTATAGTAGCTGTCAATATACGAACCCCGACGATGTTGAAGTCGGGTTGCCGAAAGAGGAACGTACGGGTCACGGTTGTTGATAGCCGGTTACCCGTCCAAGAAACGTCGCCAAATGCGCCTACCGAGATTGCATCTCGCTCTCTCGCTTCAATACTCTGGAGTTTGAAATTTCTTCAGCCGCCAAATTAGCCACTGTTTGAAAGTGGCGGTGTTTAGGCGTTGTGCACCATACCACCTCGGAAGCTCCCGGCACCAAGGCCTTGAGGACAAGGTTGTCATTTACGTCAAAACACCGCTTTAAGTTAGCAGCAGCTGTACTTAGCACTCAGCGCCCAGCGCCCAGCAATATAACATCCCACACAGCCTCCCTGGGTGTCATCTGACCCGGAATAATATGTAAGCTGCCTTGCATCTCCCCGCCGCAGCCAAGTCTTTCAATATGCTCCTCAATGATCAACTACGTTTTGGCTCTTCGGCAAGCAGCTTCACTAATTCGCTCGTAAGCTGCAAGAAGTGATGGCTCTGCATTATCTGTTCATCATACTTCAGTTTGTCGGCAACGTATTTAACTTGTACCTATATGGCGCCCTAACAGTGCAACTCTGTATGTCTTTTTCACCATTAATCCAAGCATCGCTGACTTCCCATTTGCCGATTCAGATTTGTACTACGTATCATTCCCCGCAGATCCATGGCTATTCAAAATTGTTATTTACGTCATTTATCTAATAGAGACGACCTACACCATTCTTCTAACATACGGCTGGGGACAATCTCTACTCGTCGATCACTACCTGCCTACTGTTGGTGTGATCAGCATCCTAGTTTGTGGACCAACAGGTGTGTTTCAATTTATATTGCAAGACGCATGGTTGAATGTCGAACATTTGAAGTGGCGCTTCTAACACAGTGTATATATGCATATCGTGTTCGGGTCATTGCCAAATTCAATCTCATATCGTGGTGCATTATTGTGGTAYGCAAGCTTGAGCTCATACTTCGTTCGGAACTACATCCTCGTACAGTCGATTGCATTGGGGCTTATTGCCACCGTGGTCACAACAGTAGTGGAATATTTCACTGCAGGATATTTTGAGCCTCCGTTACTCGTGAGTAGTATAATGTGTCCCCTATTTTCACATCGTCTGAGTTGGGGATCTATTACAGATATGGAGCTCAGTCTCCCTACTGACCGATATGATAATAGCAGGCACGTTGACGTGGTCCGTAAGTCTCCGATCCCATTCTCAGCTCATATGCCTTTCATCTCTTACACTTCACCTCAAGTTAAGGAAAAACGAAATATTTTCTAAACGACTTCAACAAAAAGTAATGCGTTTGGTATATCTCATCATCGGCACAGGTCTCCTCACGGGTAAAATTCCCTCGCCTTTCCAAAGCATTACTTTGTCTGAAAGGGTGATCAGTTGCAGTGAACATTATCACCATTGCAACATGTTTTATCCCAGGCGCTGATCCCATAGGACCAGCAATCGTGCTATCCAAATTATACGCCAACTCAATGATGGTTTTTGTCAATGATCGCATTTCATCTAAACGTTCTCAGGATGACCATGAAACGTCAGATATGGTGACCGTGCACGTCGGTCCACCTCATTTTGCTAGAGTGGCAGGAACAGATAGCGGAACGGAAGAACATGTCTTCACCACGTTCATTGTGGCCGAGGATGACGTGTCGTCACAGGTTGCTGTCGAAGTTCCCACTAAACGAAAAAAACCTATTGAATAATACTAATAATGGACATTATGTTGTTACGGGGCAATAGTACATACTAAAATAGACAAGGGCATTCCTTAGCGAGAATCTATCGCTAGAAATCAGATTGATTTGCATTCCAAACCGCCGGTTACGGTACCCTGGTATCTTCGCCTTCGTCATCACGGAGATCAAACGCGCGCCCCGGCTAATGTAGCACCGCCTTGAAACGTAGAGTAGCGATGTAATAATCGGCGGAGGATTTATTTCACAGTTTTCTCTGGGCCGAAGGAGAGAGTAATTCTACCGTCATCTGGGGTGTCTGTCAGGTTTCGGTTCTCGTGAACGAGCGTAAGCGTGGAGGGGCGTTTCGACGGGTGCAGTGAGCTTTTAAGGTTGATGGACACCATAGTTTGTATATCATTAGACTTGAGTGGGTATGCAGATACGTTCGGGAAAAACTCACTTCCCTATTTGCAGTTGGAGCGCATCGTGACAAGTGATTCGTCATTATTAATGCACGGCCAGAAGTGCATGTCCAAGATGTATTACAGCCGCTTGGAGTTTGGAGGGTCTTGGCAAACACAGTTGACCTCCTTGGTCCCTGGAGGCGATGAAGGATCATATGCGGTGCCAAAAGTAGTTATGAAGAGCGATCAGTCACCAGTCACGATCACACAGGCGTGACCTACTCACCGCCATCCATCAGCGCCCGCCGCCGGCGCGTCTACGTTGAAACTACGAACGTACCAATCCAATGTTTTTCTGCGCCCAGAGGATCTAGTGAGGGCATCAACTTCGCAATCGGACACAAAATCAATTATGAATGGTGGCCGCCTGCTGAGAAGCTGATAATGGTCAGTTGATTAGGATCTCCGGAGTTGACAAAGTACATTAATCTATCAGCCCGTCAGTGGACGCGCAGTCGATGGAAGCGGTCTTGGCACACTGTTGAATGTTCAGCTATATTATGAATCATTATACTGCTCTGGGGAGCTTCGACAGCTTCTTACATATATTCGCGCTTTGGAGTTGTCCTACCCCTAGTATCAAGCTTCTCCATGGATAGTAGGTGCGTTGTGTCCGGATTTCGTTGTCATTGCTTCTCACATGTTACGGCGGCAGTGACATTCACACATTGACCATATCATTAGTATGCGTCCCGTTTCAACCGAAACGTATGCAACTGATCTTCGCTTACTTTAGTTCGTCGGCAACATTATCAATTTATACCTCTACGGCGCCTTAACTGTTCAACTATGTTTGTACTCTGCATGTCTCTCCTGAGCCCTGCTGATATATTACCGCAAATTCAGACCTATACTATACATTCTTTCCCAAAGATTCGAGGATATTCAAAGGCGTTATATATGCGGTCTTTTTGATCGAGACAATTCATACCATCCTCCTCATATATGACTTGGGGTTGTTATTGTTTCATCGCATCCACTTCCCTCGAATGACACGTATAGTCGTCCCTGTATGTGGGGGAACCGGTGTGTTTTGTGCCACTTCCAGTTCAATATACATAACTGACAGTCCAAAGCGGCATTTCTAACGCAAGCAATTTATGCATATCGCATTCGAATCATTACCAAGCGGAAACGCGTATCTGGATTCATTACCACGGTATACAGATTTGGAGAGTGGCTCTCCAACAAGCTGATCGTCCATATAGGCTATTGTGTTACAACTTATTGCCATCATGGTATTGACAGCGTTACGCCCTGTTAATTTCGATATTCTTATAGTCGTGCGTTATTGAAATACATGGTACTTCCTTTAATCAACAGAGT
The DNA here is from genome assembly GCA_001691785.3 of Amanita brunnescens Koide BX004. Classification (NCBI taxonomy): domain Eukaryota; kingdom Fungi; phylum Basidiomycota; class Agaricomycetes; order Agaricales; family Amanitaceae; genus Amanita; species Amanita brunnescens. The sequence goes on from JNHV02000284.1 coordinate 3,575, forward strand.
GACTGTGTAGGTCTGGGCCCTGATATCTTTTGCTGTTGATATAATAGTCGCAGGAACCATGGTCTGGTTTGTACGTGTTCTATTCCTCGTTAGTCCTGTTCTTACTCGCACTCGCACTTTGTTCCAGCTTACACGAGACAAAATACACTCTAAGCCCCTTCGATGGAAGGTGACGCGCCTAGTCTACATCGTGATTGGCACAGGTACCCTCACAGGTATGATACCATCTTTCTGTAGTATCGTTATATCTCAGGGGCAATAATACAGTTGCAATAAACGCGTTCACCCTTATCTCCTACCTGATCTCGCCGTTTGTCCCTTCCGGACTGATGATCGTSCTATCCAAGCTCTATTCCAACTCCATGATGGTTCTTGTCAATGACAGACTATCATCTTCTGAAGAAAGCCGAYACGCAACGTCGCACATGATTACCGCAGAGATCAGCGCGTTTCACTTGGACATTGAGACATCTGGTGAAGACTTGGCTGCAGATGGATTAAGAAGCGATCCAAGTAGCATGACGGCACGCACCGCTGCACTTCCCCCTGAACGATGTGATCAGCTGGGAGCGTGCGCATGATTTCAATAAATTCAAATGAATAATCGCAAAACTAGTATTCTGCACAAGGAACCACTTTATCGACCCGTATTTGCCATTGTAACTTGTCATCAGTCGTTGATTCATTTGCGACAAGATGTCCTTGGCCCAGTGTTCCAGAGTCCAGCCATATGGCTGTTTGTCACGAGAACAGCACATGTGGTTGTTGGCGACGTTTTACGGACACTGCTATCCACATAGGCGATACTTACACAGTAATCAAGTAATCAGGATACTGTAATGATATCGATATTGGCGTCATCTTGACAGCTGTAAGAGCCAAGTTGATGGAATGTAACAAGCGTGGGTGACCGACTGCGGACATACTTACCCAACCCAGCTTACATTACATACGTTCCGACTTCCAATGATCCCTTTCAAATTCACTCCCTAGTCACCACACGACCTCCGGAAGTAATAACACGCACGTGTCTGAAAGCGCTAGACTATCCGCCATTGTCAACACCATGGAGTACGATGCTCATGTCGCGCACGACGGCCCCACCCTGTCGCTGAACTTGAGCCGTATCCTCAACTACCTGCCCTCAGGCATACTCGCGCGCATCAGGAGAGGCCAGCAGAGATATCCTATTGATGCATTTGGAGCCTCATCGCAGATAGCATCCTTGGTGGAGGAGACGGGCTGGGTTACGGGGACAGAAGGCTCCACCCTATCTATTCGACAGCCAAGTTTTCCAAGTCCATGGGCGTTCTTCACTTCGGGCTATATGCTTGGCCTGCTGATCGTGGCGTTCGTGCTACACCGAATGCAAAATATCATCCTTCCGTCTCGAACGCCAGTCCGAAATCGGCGGGACTTTGTGAATTTTCTGAACTCCAGAACACACAATTCAGGCGGGAGGTATAATTTTATGCGCCATGTGTTGTTCAGACGCATGCTCTCATCTATCCTTCCGCTCGACATATCCAAAACAAAAACGCGATTAGCGCTCCAACTGCCTTCTCTGTGTGTCTTGACAAAGATGCTCATTCTATGGAGCCTACTAGTGCTTCAAGCATGTGATAAAATGCCAAGTTGGTCGTGGATGCAGTGGTTGGGCGCTTGGAGCGAGGGGAAGGAGATGACTGAAATTTGTTGGTCCACGTTCTGCGCTGTGGGGAGCGCCTTTTGCGTCGAAGGATTCATACGAGCTCTGGATGGCATGAGCACAACGTTTGCGCTGAGTAGCCATGCAGGTCCCAATGCCTCGCCCTTCAATCTGGTATGTCCTGGTCCATCGTACCTATATATGCATCTAATTCGTGCATAGATTGGCTATGCGTTTCTTCTCCATGTCTATTCCTCCCCATTGACCCATGTGCGAAAACCAGACGGCCTTCCATCAAGACCTGACAAGCATGTTATCATTACTATTGCCATTCCTCTACTGCAGGTATGCAACGTCGTTACCTTGAAAAGACTTAAACTTAACACGCATACAGTTAACCATGTTCCACTACCTCTCCATATCGAAGCGTCTTTCTTCACATCGTCTCATACCTACAACGCTTAGTTCTGTTCTATCACTGTTGCATTTCCACACTACATTGTACGCAAGATTGCTGCCCTCAAAACCTATATCCCCTGCAAGTCCTCCAAGCACTTCAACCCCCACGTCATCAACTCCAATTGCCCCCGCAACTAGCATTCATGCATCCAACGGCTCGCAATCGAGTCTTTTGACTACAAACGAATTTAGAAATAATTATCCTCTGCTCAACTACATCCCTAATATGTTCGAAACCATCCTGCTATCAACAATACTGCTGACCGTCGCATTGAACGCGATTGTTCAGTTACTGGTCCGCGGTCGCATTGAACGACCGTTCATAGGTCTCGGAATAATAAATAATAGTGAGTTCTGTTTCCATTGCATGGGGCAACGTTTGATTGTGATTGCTAGGTGACGATGGGCAGTCCGCAGGATGGTTTCCATCTCTTCGCAACCTACCATGGGATGAAGATTTTGCCGTACTTTTGTTGCGTATGAGCACAGCAACCCTCGAAGCCACTGGACTTCGCGGCTGGGGAAATGAGGTCGCGCCGATCCCTACACCTTTACCCCCTCCACTTCCTGCCTTGGTCCGCCGGCGACAGCTGATCACTGAAGAAATAGAGTATGGGCGCGTGAAGATGGGGAAGCTTGGAGTAGAACGTCTTGTTCCCGGACGCATTGGTACCGTATTATCTGGGTCTGCCTTTGGGTCCAGATACGTGCCTGCCCGTGAGAATGCGGACAGCATTCAACAGCTTGTGAGGAGAAGACCAGCGAAAGACGAGCGCAAACAGAAGAAAAAAGTGTTGAAAGGGTACATTAACGAGGTTCGGAGTATCGATGTGGGCGCGGACAGTGAAGAGACACTTGGCAATGCGCAGAATGTGGAAACACGTGATCGACTGTTATCCCTTGAACGACGATGGGTCCGCGCGTTTGGCGCGTTTGTTCGCGTATTGTGGGGTACCTTGCGTGGTATCTGCCGCTGGCTGTGCGTTGCGTCGCGTAACATCGTCAGAGGACGACGTCAGACTGCGGATGACGCGGGATTGCCGAAGGAGAGTCTATCAAAGATCGCATCAGGAATGTCTTTTTATGTTGAAGCTGCAGAAGAAGAATTGGATGACGTGGACGAAAGTGAAGCTGATCATGAATCCTATGCACGCTTCCTTCGAGGTGAAGACATCAGCGACGACGATTCGGAAGATTCAACATTCAGCGATGATGCAGATGAATCCGAATCCGAATCAGATTCGTCTCGTCGGGACGACCTGGGGGACGACATGGATGATGGCCCGCCCGCTGACTCCTCTCAGCCCGAGTTTGTCTGGGAAAGGCTCAGAGGGGAAGCGATGCAGCTTTTTTCTGATCTCGTCGATAACCATGTCGATGATGATTCATCAATGGTCCTTGCTCATATGGCATATCCTCGTTCTGGCGGGCCGCTCACGCGACGAAGGTTAGAGTCAGTCATAAGGGCCAGGCAACAAATGGAAAATGAAGGAGAAGACGAGTTCGAACGCGTCCGGAGGGAGATGATGTACAAGATGCGTAATAGCAACAACATTCCTTATGCAGACGAAGAGGAGGAGCGAGTGCGACGACTTTGTGTCATATGTACAGTACAGGAACGAGATATAATTTGCTGGCCATGCCGGTGAGTTTGATCTCTTCCCGCGGAAATTACGTTGCTGAGTTGCAATGAGATGTATGGCCATGTGCGATAATTGTCGGGATGCCCTATCTTCCCGAGGAGCGCCGGCAAAGCACCGGTGCCCTTGTTGTCGCAGTAGGTAAGCAACATCGTGCCATATATGCGTTGTCCGATACCAATTACCCATGCAGTGTTGAAGGGTATTCCAAAATCTACATACCGTAGTAGTGTTACGTGCTTTTATGTGGAATCTAAATTAAAACGGAACAAGGGCATCCCGTGGAAGCAGGATCAGGCGGATAAGCGCTGTATTCGTTTTATTCCAACTTCCACCATGGGCGGACGACCCTTCCTTAGCTTGCTCATTCTTTTCCTCGTCACGACGCGCGCAGCCCTTGTCAACAGAACCATTGATGACACTAACGGCGACAGTGTAACAGGCCAAGTACCAGTTTACCAGCCCGCCTCCCCTTGGGGTACCCAAACGTGCCAAGGCTGCGACATCGTACCTGACCCAAACCTAGCCTTTGATGGAACATGGCATGCTGCAACATATCACCCGGAACTCTTGAACGTTAACATCACATTCTCGTTCACAGGTACTTGGAATGCCCTTGGTTGGTGATCCTTGCCTGATTCACGAAATTACTTCATCTCACAGGCGTTTCCATCTGGGTATTCTTCATCCTTGCCAATGCAAACACTCTTGGAACCGGAATTACGTCAAATACCCAATGCAATTTTACCCTCGATGGCCAGTTCGCGGGCAGCTTCAATCACCAGCCTAATGAGAGCACCTATTTCTTGCAGTACAATGCTACCGCCTTCAGTCGAAGCGGACTAAGCAACTCCCAACATGAATTGGTGATTGCGACGAATGGCTTGCCAGAGTCAGCGTTTCTCAACTTTGACTACGCCATTTATTCGTACGAATTCCGTTACGCCGTGCAATTATCTATATCCTAACGTTATCCCAGGGTTGATGCACCCGACAGCGCGTCCGAGTCAACGTCAGGGGCATCCTCTACTGGTAGTATCACTACCACCATTAGCACCACCGCCAGTAGCACTACAAGATCTTCTTCACACTCTCAATCTTTGTCAGCCATTACCAAGCTGGGGATTATCATAGGATGCGTTCTAGGAGGCCTCATTCTCATCGTATTAGCCGCGGTCCTAATACTTTTCCAACGCCTACACAAGAAAGAGAAATCCTCCATTCCGAAACCCATCAGTTTCTTCAGTCAAGCACGAGAGCGCAGCGACCGCGACGACCTTACGACGAGTGGCTCCCACCCACCGTGGCAAAGCTCTATGTATACGGATATCCCTGACCAAAGGTTGACTTCAGCTGGCACGACAACATTCAACGACCAGCAGAGTCATATGCGCCCACCCTTCTCTGATCTGAGCAGTGAAGTCACATCACTCGTGCCTGTTCGGCGAGAAGATGGCTCGAAGAGCCGGGATGAGCTACGCGCCGTGCGCCAGATGGAGATCAACCAGCGTTTACAGAATGCCCAGCAGGAGATGCACGATCTTACGTCAAGACAGTCGCACAGCGGGCATGGCCCGTCGCACAGCAACATCGAAAGGCTGGGGACGAATCAGCAGATGGAGACCATGCGCGAGCAAATACGTCACCTTAGGACCCAGATTGAACAATTGCAAGTCGACCGCTCATCAGATTGGGCACTAGGGTTGTCCGATCATCCACCGCCCGCATATAATTGATATTGAAGGACACATTTACTTTATTTAAAATTCAAGTTCAGCCAGCTTCGTGTCTTACTACATCTGGAAAGCCTCAGTCCGGGGATTAGGTGCATTTAAAATTCATTTCGTCTATGTACATTGGACCTGAACACGGTTCCTTACCCATAATTAGATATCAGTAAACGTGTACACCAGGCTTCTAGAGCCAGCACGGGTTCGTCAGAATCTCCAAAAAGGACTTAGCTCATTCAGAGGCTGTCCGAAAGTCGTGAAGCCRTGTTAACCTATGGTAACCCAGGCTAGCATACCGTCATACGTAACTTTAAGGGCGTCACATACAGTCTTAAAATAAACGTATGACTCAACCTCAGCTTGTGGCGACAGTGTTGTTCGTTTACCAGCCCACCTCCCCATCGTACCCGAGCCAACCCTATTTTTTGTTTGACGAGACATAGCATGCTAACGCATCACCCATTGGAAGTTCGGACATCACATTCTCGGGAAGATACTTTCTTTGAACGTCTTTATTGCTCATCTGTCCTTGATTAATCGCTACAAGAGTTTCTATCTGGAGCAAGAAACCACCGCAACGCTACCGCGATAATGTTGCAGAACGCAGAAACGAGCCGTCAATGTTATCCCATGAATGACGATGGGTTCGCGCGTTTGTCCGCGTGTTGTGGGGTACCTTGCGTGGCATCTACCGCTGGCTGTGCGTCACGTCGCGTAAGATCATCAGGGGACGATGTCAGACTGCCGATGCGGGATTGCCGAAAGAGAGTCAAGGATCGTATCGGGAATGTCGTTTCATGTTGAAGCTACAGAAGAAGAATTGGATGACGTGGACGAAAGTGAAGCTGATTATGAATCCGATTCCTAGTATGCGCGCTTTCTTCGAGGTGAAGACGAGGTTTGACCTTCAGGGATGAATCCGAGTCGGAGTCAGATCCGTCTCGTCAGGACAACCTGGACAATAACATGGATGATGGTCAGCCTTGGTCAGCCTTCCGACCAAGCGATGCAGCTTTTCTCGTCGATAACCACTCGTCGATGATGACTCCATAGAGACCAGGGAACAATGGGAAAATGAAGGAGAAGATGAGTTCGATCGCGTCCGGAGGGAGATGATGTACAAGACGCGCAATAGCAACMACATTTCTTATGCGGACGAAGAGGAGATGTGGCGACTCTGTGTTATATGTACAGTACCAGATATTATCTGCTGGCCGTGCCAGTGAGTTTGATCTCTTCCCGCGGAAATTACGTTCAACGCTGATCGAGTTTCAATAAGATGTATGGTCATGTGCCATAATTGTCTGGACGCCTTGTCTTTCAGGGGAGTGCCGGCAAAGCACGGTGCCCTTGCAGCAGGTAAGTAACATCGTGCTATGCGTTGTCTGATGCCAATTATACATGCAGTGTTGGAGGGCATTCCAAAATCTACATACCATAGAAGTGTTATGTGTGTGGAATCTAAATAAACACTGATACGCCCGGAGCCAGCGGGGCAGCGCCTGCAGCAGCAGGATCAGTCAGATATCTTTTTTTCGTTGTATTCTAGTTTCCACCGTGGTTGGACGAGTCATCTTTAGTTCCTCATTCTTTCCCTCCTCACGACCCGCGCGGCCCAACCATTGATGACTCTAACAGCAACAGTGTATGCACAAAGAACCAGTTTACCAGCCCGCCTCCCCTTGGGATACCCAACATTGCTCAGGGTGTGYCATAGTACCCGATCCATCTCATGCTGCAACGTAGAAACCAAAACTCTTGAACGCTCAACATCACTCTCTTTCACAGAATTTGCTTTGAATGTTGTCCGTTGCTGATATTTGCCTTATCAACGAAATTCACATTACACAGGCATTGTTATATGGGTATTCTTCATCCAATGACGGCACGTTGGGACCCGGAATTACATCGAACACGGTATCCGATTTTCTCGATGGCAACCTCGTGGGATACTTCAAACCTGATGAGAGCACCTACTTCTTGCAGTACAATGCTACCGCATTCAAAGCTAGCGGTCTACACAACTCTCAACATGAATAATTTGTCGTACTCGACGTTTACTAACTTTGATTACGCCGTTTATACGTACGTTTATTTCGCCGCCTGGCGCATATATTTCTGCGGCTATGGCTAACCTCCTCGACAACGCATCTGTGTCTACGTCAGGGATTTCCTCTACCGGTATTTTATCACTATCACTAGTAGCATTCCCACCGGTGGCGCCACAGGATCTCCACCCGTCATCCGTCTGCGCTCTTGAAGGTCTCGTGCTCGTCGTGTTACCCAAGGAGAGAGAGAAATTTCACCTAGCATCCTATCAATAYCTTCAATCGGAGACAACCACGGAACTACCGCAACGATCTTCCGATGGTTGACGCCCCCCTCCCCACCTACCGTAATGGGATCAGATTTACCTGGACAGGGTGCCTTACCCAAATTTATTTTGGAGGCAGCTCTACGTATATATAAATAACACTAGTAGTTCTCTCTACGCCGGTCTGTCAGAAAATTTCAAACGGGTAAGTCAAGGTCGGTAGTACGTAACTCAGCACTACTCAACTACGTGACTCGCTCGCCCACCACCTTTAAGAACGTTACGAATCAGAGCAGCTACTAATATTACAACTAGGCAGATGGTATTCCAAAATTGACATGTCGTGCGTATAGTATGCGGGGTCGCGACTCGATGCCGGGAAACCCGAACGTTGCAGCGCAGCACCATCAGATGAGCCGCCCCTCTTTTCATGATGCCAACGCCCACCACGAGACATGTTGGTTAGACGAGTCGCCCTTGTTCTCTTCCTCGCCTCGTCAACGACCCGCGCTGCACTTGTCAACAGGACGATTGACGACACCTTCGGTGACAGTGTAACGGGTCAAAGACCGGTCTACCTGCCCACCTCCCCCTGGGCTGGTTCAAACTGCACTACCTGCGCCATCGTGCCCAACAAGGCCCTAGCCTTTGACGGAACATGGACGGCTGCAACGTACAATCCGAACCTCTTTAACAATATGAACATCACATTCTCTTTCACAGGTTAGAAATTTTCTTTGACTGCCCGCCGTTGCTGATCTGCGCCTAATCACGAAATTACTTCGTTTGCAGGTGTTTCTATTTGGGTATTCTTCATCCTCTCCAATGCGAACTTCCTTGTTGCGTTGAATACGGAGTGCAATTTTACTCTCGACGGCCAACTCGCGGGCAACTTCATTCACCAGCCTGATGAGAGCACCGCTTCACTGCAGTACAATGCTACCGTCTTCAGTGCTAGCGGTCTAAGCAATTCTCAACACGAATTGGTGATTTCGACGAATGACTTCCCGACCGCGGTGTTTGTGAACTTTGACTATGCCATCTACACGTACGTTCATTCTGCTACCTCCAGAATATATTTCTGAGGCTCAAACATTATTTTAGGGTTGACGATGGCGCGCCCGAGTCGTCTTCCGAGTCAGGGACTGCCCCCACCAGCGCCGTCGCTGGAACCAGCACTGTTGCTAGAACTGGCACTGTTGCTGGAACTGGCATTGTCGCTGGAACTGGCATTGTCGCTGGAACCGGTATTGTCGCTGGAACCGGCGCTGTCGCTGGAACCAGCATTAGCAGCACCCCAGAATCCGCACAAGCCCATTCTTCGTCGTCGTCCAATAATAAGTTGGGAGTTCTCATCGGATGTATCCTTGGAGGCCTCGCACTCGTCATATTAGCCGCGCTGCTGCTTTTCAGACGTTCAAAGAGGAAGGCAGAAATCCCCACCGAGCCACGGGCCATTAATGCCTTTTTGAAAAGGGAATCACCGGAACGCTACCGCAACGACCGTGCGATGAGCGATGCCCACTTACCTTGGCAAAGCTCCATTTATACCGAAATTCCCGGCCAAGTGATGGCTTCCCTTAGCACATTCAGTGACCAACAAAGTCATTTCCGCTCGCCCTCGTCTGATGTAGGCAGCGAAGCTACAACACTCGTGCCTGTCCGCCGAGACTTCCAGTCGCTGCATGTACAAGGGGTGAAGACCCAGGAGGAGCTCCGCGCCATGCGACAAATGGAGATCAACCAGCGTCTACAGAATGCGCAACAGGAGATGTACAATCTTACGTCAAGACAGATACACGGCGGGCTTAGCTCGCCGACTAGCGACTTTGATAGGCAGGAGTCGGAGCGTGACTCAGAGATGGTGTCCATGCGCGAGCAGATACGTCAGATATCGACCCAGATTGAACAGTTGCAAAGGGAGCGTTCATCCGATTGGGCACTTGGGTTGTCCGATGAGCCTCCTCCCGCGTATATTTGATTTTAATTTGTGGTTGGGCAGATTTACATATGTCATTCTTTATATTTCCACTTGTATATATTACCACAGCCCAAGGCTGGGTATTATTTAATTATTCACTTAGGTACAATTCGTTACTAAATGTAGTTTCATGTRGTCATGACTTGACTTACGTGAACACAGCCCCTCAACTTCTCAACTGCTAAGCTCAGCCAGACGCAAAAAAAGCTGAAAAGCGTAAACTAGAATTCTAGTATGAGCTTATCTAGAGCTAGTAGATATGTACTAACAGTATTGTTGCAGGTGTTGCCCGGGCTAGTGACTTTGTTGTGGTGCGTAATCTAAAAATAACATGGAACTGAGGGACGATGCCGTGAAGCCCGAGCGTGGCAGCACCGCTCGCAGGAGTTGCATCAGATGAGCGGCCCACCCAGATTATGCCAGCTTCCACGAGACATGTCGGTTAGACGAGCCGTCCTAGATTTTCTCATTCTCTTCCTCGTCTCGTCAACGACGCGCGCCGCCCTTGTCAACAGGACCATTGATGACACTTTCGGCGACAGCGTAACGGGCGCAAAACCGATATACCTGCCCACTTCCCCCTGGGCTGGTCCAAGCTGCACTACCTGCGACATTTTGCCGAACGCATCGCTAGCCTTTGACGGAACATGGTCGGCTGCAACGTACAATCCGGGCCTCGTTAACATGAACATCACATTCTCTTTCACAGGTAAGAAAATTTCTAGGACTACTTGCGGCTACTGATCTTCGTTTCACAGGCGTTTCCATCTGGGTATTCTTCATCCTTGCCAATGCAAACACGCATGGGCCCACAATCACGTCAAATACGGAGTGCAATTTCACCCTCGATGGCCAACTTGTGTCCAAYTTCAGTCACCAGCCAGATGAAAGCACCTTTGCCATGCAGTACAATGCTACCGTGTTCAGTCAGAGTGGTCTCAGCAACTCTCAACATCAATTAGTGATTTCGACCAATGACTATCCGAGCAATGTGTTCGTCAACTTTGACTACGCTATTTACACGTACGTTTATTTCGCCACCCCCTATATATTTCTGCAGCTCTAACGTTATCCTAGGGCTGATGTCCCCGATAGCGCGTCCATAACGTCTTCAGGGACTGCCACCGGCAGTATCGGTGGCACTAGCAGCACTCCACGAGCCGCACAAGCCCGTTCCTCGTCCAATAGCAAGTTGGGGATTATCGTCGGATGCATTCTTGGAGGCCTCGCGATCATCGTGTTAGCCGCGGTGTTGATACTTTTCCGACGCTTACAGAAGAAAGAGAAAACCCCCACCCAGCAACCCATCAGTGCCTTCAATCGGCAGGCACCACGGGGCTACCACGACGACGTTGCCATGAGTGATTCCCATTTGCCCTGGCAAGGCTCCGTTTATGCGGATTCCCCCAACCAAGGGTTGATGTCAGCTAGCACGGGCGTATTCCAGGATCAACCAAGTCATTTCCGCTCTCCCTCGTCCGACTTGGGCAGCGATGCTACAACGCTCGCGCCTATCCGCCGAGAGTACCAGGCGCTGCATGCACACAGCACCAAGAGTCGAGATGAGCTCCGCGCCGTGCGCCAAATGGATATCAACCAGCGTCTACAGAATGCACAGCAGGAGATGCGTAATCTTACGTCGAGACAGACGATGCGTAGCGGGCCTGCCTCGTTGATAACGGCAAGTGACGTTGGAAGGCAGGAGACGGAGCATGAGATGGAGACCATGCGGGAGCAAATACGTCACCTAACGACCCAGATCGAGCAGTTGCAAACGGAGCGCTCATCAGATTGGGCGCAAGGGTTGTCCGATGAACCACCACCCGCATATCAGTGATTGTACTGGACACATTTACATCCGTCCATCTTTGTTTTATATTCTGTTCAATTGTATGGCTTATCTGACCATATCATTCATGTATCCCGGACAATTATCATGTTTCGTGTTCACGTTCCCTCCTTCGTTTATAAATTACATGTGGATAGGTAACAATAAACAAATATTATTAATCAGTGTTTATTCAATGTCGTCCACACCCCCATCTCCGTTGCTTTCTGCAGTCGTCGAATCAAGTGTCACACGCGGTGCGAATAGGGAGCCAGACGCAGACCTCGCCCCAAGACCAAGCATGTACATTGTCGACACTGTCCTGGATGTAGCCGTCGGATGAGCAGGTGCCTGCAAAGGGACATACGATGGCATAGGCACTCGCAGTCCCAGGCTGGCTAATGGGTCCTTGTTCCCTGCATCACTGCTGACCAGATACGGTTTGCCTGTACGGCCGGCGCCGGACATGTTTAAAGAGGAGGAATGCCGTGGACGCGGACTCGTCATGACGTTCCCGAATGTTGGTGCAGGGCTCGAAGGTCGAGAAGGCGAGCCACGGATCCATGATGTCCATCCGCCACTCCGGCTGCCCGTTACGGGTGCAGTCGCAGGCACAGGCCCGAACACAGGTGACGGCCAGTCTGCTGGCTCTGATTGCACAGGCCCGGAGGAACCTTCGTCYTCTGGGTCGTGAATGGCTCGCTTCAGAACCGCGATGTCGTGTTGCACGTCAGAAAGTTTATGCGTTAGGCTTACTTGAGCTTTCTTTACGCTCGGGTCTGTTCCAGACATGAATGCCTCGATCTGCAATTCGACTTCAGACCGAAGCGGGGCTGCTTCACTGCTGGACGGGCTTTTGGGATCTGGCGAGGCCAGGGCTCCTGGTATGGATAACAGCGTTTCGTATCCTCGGGCGAGGAGGGATTCGTCGCCTATCCGTATTTCAAGCTCAACCCGGGCGTCTTCAATGTAATCGGTAAGCCGCTCTAAAGCCAACTTTAGTGCATCCGGGGGGACCTGGTGATTCGACGAAGTAGGAAGCGATTGCTTCAGTGCGTCTAATGCATGGTGGCAGTCGTGGAAGTTCCGTTGTAAATCATCGTAGCGATGATTCACTTGCGCGAGCTCAGAAAGTAATGAATGATTAGGTTGGAGATCTAAGGGAGGGCAATTTATATGTTGCGATATATTATCTTGAAAGATTGTTGGGCTTAAATTATAATCAATAGCTGATTCTGTTGAAGGAATGTCCGGTACTGTGATTGCATCGATGTAAAAATCTTTCGCTTGGATTTGGTCATCTGAAGAAGGAAGTAGACTCTGAGGCATGTCGGCCTGCACCACGACAATTTCTGGTAGTGGTTGCACAACTACGTCTCGGGCTTGAGTTTGGGTAGCATTATTGTCGAAGTAATTTTCGCTACGATTGACATCGTTGACCAGGTGTTCTTCAATAACTGACGCGTGCTCGTCTATCTGGAGCTCTTGAGTTGCACTTGTTGAGAGAAGTTCTACGGGGTTAAGATGCAGAGCTTCGGTTACGGCTGCAGCGATGACAGGGGATTCCGTTTCGCGGCCTTCTGTTTCACTTCTTTCACCGGTGCTCGTAGCTAGGTCAGTCTTAAGCTCAGAGGCTTGATGGCCACCCTGATCTGTGTGAACGGAACTCTCGCAGAGCTGCTCCGTGAGGCCATTCAAACTTTCAGCCGGCGTCCCGGGATCGATGCTCGGGGATTCAATTATCAGAAGAGAAGCGCGCAGCATCTCGTCGTTCTGGAATGTAGACGCCTGGATAGCAACACTTGACGAAGACGACTCATATTGGGTACTGTTTTCTCGACGCTCGCTCACGGTGGGGTGCTTATCTGATTGGTCGTACTGGCCAATAGCCAAAATCCTTTGCAGTTCGAACCTTTTAGCGGTCTCGGCGTGCAACTTCTCTGCAAGGCTATCAGCGGCTATTTGCGCAGCAATAACGCGGGCCAATGACTCGGCAGAGGGTTGGGATTCCGGTCCACCAGTCGAAATCAGGATGTTTTTAGCTTCGTGCACCATCTTTGTTAGGCTTTCCTGCGCTGGTACGTCTTGAGCTTTATCGAGAGCCTCCTGTGCTCGAAGAATCCATCGCCGCAAGCTCTCCATCAGGCTTTCCTCCCTAGCGATTAACTTAATCCGCAGCGCGATTTCTCTGCGTCGCCCATAAGACTCTTTCATATAATCCCCGCCTAGTTCGTCTAGAACGCCACGAAGTCGCTCACATGTCGCCTCCTCTTCTTGCAGACGACGCGTCAAGGAGGATATCTGGGTAGATAGTGTATCAACTGTTGCGGCGTGCCTGGCTTTCAAYGAAGCAAGAGCAGCGTGAAGAGAATCGGTTGACGCTTGGGAGAACTTCCTATGGATAAATGATTTAAACCACATCTTGTTCGGGATAGCCTAACAAACTCACATGTATCTTGATACCATCTTTGCAGCGGTATTATCATCAATATTAAGCTTTTGCAACGCTGTCTGCGTCCTGGCTAGTTCAAGGCGGTATTGCTCCGTAGTCTTCTTCTGAGCTTCAAGTCGAGTCCGGGAAGCAACCAACTCGTCTTGTAGTTGCGCAACTTCTTTCTGGAGACGTTCCGATTCTTCAGCAAACTCGGACACTAGTCGTTGAAGGCCTAGTTTTCCCTCTTCAACTCGGCTCCCTGGTCCAGGAATTGGATCCTGTGGGGCATTCTCTGTCTGCGGAATAGTGTTTCCCTTGGGGTTCAATTGGGAACGAGTGGCCAACTTCCCCTCCAATGAACGGACCAAGTCCGCATACTCCTTCACGACCAGATCAGACATGTTCATCTGTTCCTCCACCGTTCTGAGCTTTAGTCGAACCTCCCTCTCCCTCGCCATATCTGCCTCGTGCCGGCGACGAATATCCATAACTAGTTCATGGGCACTGTCCGCGGCGAGCATTGCCTTCTTCGCTTTGCTCAAGGCATGCGCAAGATCGGTCGTGCGCGCCAATAGTGCTTCTTCTGTCAAAGATAGCTTGTCTGATAGCTGACGCAGGGATAAGGAGAGTTGTTTRACTTGGGAAGCGGCAGGGTGAGCGTCTGGGGAAGCATCAGGATGGAGATGTGTCCGAAGGACAACAACCTCTTTCCGTAGAACGTCGTTCTCGCGCTCAAGAAGGGAAAGGCGGCCGTGAGCGCGCGCAGCGTCTAAGGACTGACGCTGGAGTTTGATAGATGTTGTATGAACTTCATCCTTCAAATGACGAAACTTCAGCCTCAGCTGATCCGTGACAGTAACGGAAACTCCATGCCTGGAAACGAGCGACTGTGGTTCTGAGACTTGTGAATTCTAGTGCGAGAGGATGAGTTCCGCTGACATTGAGGTCGGCCAGCTGTGTCATGCCTCAAGCCTGGGAATGAGAGAATTTTGGAGTGGCTCGAACTCGCGTAAGTATCATTTAGTATTACATCTCACCACGCTACAATATATGTATATTTTGTTCTCCACGATCCATCACATACCTGCGCAGGCGCAAAGATATACGAACCCCGTAGTGTCTTTAAGCCTGATATGGCAACGCAAAGTCCACGCAAGTGGTTATGTCACGGYGCTAGTGTGATCCGTGTGACATCCTCGCCTTGTTCTTAACTACGACATATTACATTCACACAGCATCAGGTAGGCGCCTCTGCGAGACAATCAACAAGTGCTACTGACAATTCTATCACTTAGCATGATGCCACAGGATATCTTTGTGACAAGTGGCCAGTTTATAGAGGTCATTGAGTTCAAGCACCATGTATGTGGGGGATGCTGTCATGCTGATGACTCTGATTTGCAGACAAACAACAATCTCTTTGACAAGGCTGCCCTGCCATCAGTACCTCCTCTGAAATTGTTCACAGGCTGTGATGAATACTTGCGGGAATATTTTGGCAATGTTGCAGGTAAAAGGAAACAATTCCTTTTATATGGTGTTAGTGGAATTGGCAAGAGTCAAATATGTCTCAAATTTATTGAAGAAAATGTTGATTTGTGAGTATCAAAGCAACAAACTACTGATTACAGATGGATAAATTATTCAAGGTTTTCCAACATGTTCTGGATTGATGCCTCAGGCTCTCCAAAGAATAGCATTGAACTTGGGCTCATGCAAATAGCACAGGTTAACAATGTCCTATATGAGGTAAAACAATCAACTGGATCTGTTCTTCAATGGATCTCTCAGGGTCCCAATTGGCATATGATGTACAACAGTCCAGATGGACATTGTCAAATAACTGGAAAAATCTTTCCACCTGGAAATGGAGGAAATACTTTGATAACAAGCAAGAATGTGGGATTAAAGAGAATCTCATTGATTTTACAGAAGGTCCTGAATATAATGGGAGAAGAGGCTGCTTTCTTGATTTTGAACTTGGCTGCTGCACTTGATGGCATGCCTGACCATAATAATAATTGGGCCAAAGAACTTGCATCAGAAATGGGTGGCACCCCACAAGTTGCCCTTGATCAAGCAGGCACATACATACTAAGCACTCAGTGTGACATTGCTCAGGCTGATTATCTTGAATTATACACAAAGAGCAAAGTGGAGCATTTGTCATATTCTGAATCTAAGGATACATCTGATTATGATAGAACAACATATGGGACATGGGATATTTCAATGCAAAGGCTTGATAACCTGGCTGCAAAGGATGCTGCCAGAGAAGAAGCTCTCACAGCACAAAGTGCAATCAACATATTGAGAATTGTTGCTTTTCTGGATCATGCCAATATTGGACAAGAGTCATTCAAGGATGCTGTTGAGAATTATATGAAAAGAGATGTTGATGAGGAAGCAAAGTCTACTCTTCCATTATCCAAAAGTTTGTTTGATTATCAGACCTTGTTTGTGAATAAGGAAGGAGTGTGGGATAAAATGAAGGCCCTGGCTGGTATTCAAGTTTTGATATCATTTTCTTTGGTTGAGGCTCATCATCAACAATACTGGATGCACCCATTGCCAGTGCATACCTGGAATAGAAATAAGATGCCAAAAGCAGAAATCACTAATTTCTATCACAAAGCAAGAACATTGTTGTTCTGCTCAGTAGTTCTTGACTATAGTATTGACAATTATGCATTCTGCAGATTGCCAGTGGTTGCATCACATGTCAGAGTAAATGCATTACTTGCATCAGAATCAGAATTGAAGAGCACTTACTATGAGGATGAGKATGAAGTATTTACACTTGTCTTTTATCATATTGGTAGTTGGGATGAGAGGGAGAAGCTAGAAGTGGATGTCATAAATGCCAGAAAAGGGAAGCTTGGATCAGACCATCTAGACAGTAGTACAACCAATTTGGCATCAACATACAGGAATCTTGGAAGGTGGGATGAGACAGAGAAGTTACTAGATGTCATGAATGGAGGAAATCAAGTTGCATTGTTAATAAAAATCACAAAGCTTCCATTGGTCAAGGGAGCAGATGTGAATGCACAGGTTGGATACCATGACAATGCATTGCAAGCTCTGATATYAGAAGGTCATGATGAATTTGCTGGGCATCTGTTTGACAAAGGAGCAGTTGTAAATGAACAGGGTGGAACATGTAGCAATGCATTGCAAGTTGTGTTGTTAACAGGTCATGCTGAACAAATTACAAGGCTTCTGTTGGACAAGGGAGAAGCTATGGATATACAGGGGGGATATTATGGCAATGCATTGCAAGCTCCAATATCTGAAGGTCATGATGAAATTGCTGAGCTTTTGTCTGAAAAGGGAGCAGACATGAATGCACAGGGGGGAAGCTGTGGAAATGCAATATCTGAAGGTCATGCTGAAATTAATAAGCTTCTTGAATCAAATCACCCAGACACTCTCATTAGCATGACTGATTTGCCATCCTTATACTGGCAGCAGGGACCATTGAATGGGGCAGAGAAGCTAGATGCAGTTATGAATGCAAGAAAAGCAAATTTAGGCTCAGATGACCTGGGGACACTCACTAGTATGGCCAATTTGGCAACCACATACATAAATCAGGGAAGGTGGAATGAGGCAGAGAAACTGCAAGTGGATATTGTCAATGCAAGAAAGTTAGGATCAGATGACCTGGAGACTCTCACTAGTGTGGCCAATCTGGCATCCACATACATGAATCAGGGAAGGTGGGGTGAAGCAGAGAAGTTGGGGAGACACTTATTGGAGGATGGCAATGCATTGTATGGAATGAATCATCCATATACATTTGCTTTTACATGCAAGTTAGCAGAAACTCTTCTTAAGCAGAAGAAACTAGATGAAGCTGAAGAGCTGGCAGTCCATGGATTAAAAATTGCAAGGGAAATATTTGGTCCCAACCACACTGATGAGGCTCACTTTCCCATGAGTATATTGGGATTAGTGTATCATGAGCAGGGAAAGCTGGATGAGGCAGAGAAGTTGCAGGTATCAATAGTGGAGACATCTAAACAATCCAATATGGGCTGTGGTGTGGATAGTCTGGTCAGTATGAACAATCTGGCATTGACATACCAGAAACAGGGCAGGTGGGAAGATGCAGAGAGGTTGCAGCTCCAAGTTATTGAGGCATCTAAATCAAACCTTGGACCAGACCATCCAAATACTCTTTCCAAGATGGAAAACTTGTTAATGATGTACTGGCAACAAAAGAAGCTCTCCCAATCCAAGTCAATAGTGATTCACATCATGGAGGCTAAGATGGCTAAACTAGGGCTAGAACATCCTGAAAGYCTTTGGGCCATATTTAATGTGGGGATGATATATCAGAATCTGGGTTATATATACCATGCAGAGAAAGTGGTTGCCCATGCTCTGAAGGGTATGAAGAAACAACTGGGAAATGAGCACCCTGATACACAACAGATGATCAAGGTAAGAATTAAACTACTGATTCAGCTGATGATGCTAGATATGATTGAAATATTCAAAACCATCTGCCAGTCAGAGGCCCTCCAGGTCTTCATCTGCTACTACATATTTACTTGGTTATTTGGTTAATTACAATGTCATGTTGTGCCATTGGAGTTGATTTTTTTCTATGCTTTATGAATACCACCTAGACTGGCCTACAGCATTCTTTTACAAACTTGGTCTTGTTATGTTCCCTTTGTAGTATAAATAGGTCAAGCCTGTAGTAGCATAAACCTTAAGTTTGACATTACATAATCACCAACTTGGTCC
>JNHV02000285.1:0-22242 GCA_001691785.3 Amanita brunnescens Koide BX004
CGTGAAAGCCTCAGACCAGGATTCATGGGTGACTGCAACAAATGTTTTGCAAGTTTGTGAAATGGCCGGATTGTCGCATTGGCGCACGATTTCGGTCAGGACCTCAGCGGGTAGGTCGAAGATGTTGGTCATGGTGTGAGATCAATACGTAATGGGCGTACCGAATTGGCTTTGACTGGGACGGACGGGTGCTCGTGCCTACGCGAGCTTGTGTTGTTGAGTATCGTAAGTTACATGTTACTTACAACTCATCATCACAGTGATCGATTGAATYATTGATCGATCATTGTCCAATTTCACGGTGCAACCCATTGACATACTTCCTTACACTGCCGGATATGCGTGACTCGAACCACAGGATTACTATTTAAAAAAAAGCTAATTACATGTCCAGAGTACAAATCTCCTGAAAATGCGACCGATATCGACACAGTATTCCAAACATACAACCTACGTAAACCAGCCGCAAGTAATGCCCATGGGGTACAATACATAACATACGTGTGAGCCCGTTTCCTTTCCGTTAGTAAAAAAAATCAAAAATATGCGTTTAGATCTTCCCTTACTGCTCGAGGCTCCACGATCTCAGGAACCCCTCAGCCGACACCATGGGCGTGGGCGCGCTGATCCCGCCTCCCGCGCCCGCGGCATTGTCGTCCAGCTGGAGGCCGAGCGCGTTCCTCAGCCTTGGCGGTGTCCTCGGCAAGGGCCTCGGCATCTCAGCGGCAGCCAGATGCACTCTGTCCTCCGCCGCCGTCGAGCCGTCTAAAATAGTCGAAGGGTGGTGCGACGAAGGCCGAGCGCGGGCGTAACCGTGACCGGCCGTGTGACGCCCGCTGGAGCTCCGCCTGTGCGCGTGCGTGTGCGTGTTGTGCGTGTGCGCGTGCGTGTGCCGCGCTGGCTCGTTGACGTGTGTGGTCATCCCAATCGCAGATACGGTAGACGTGGCGGTGGTCGCCTGGCCTTGGCCTAGCGAATGGATGGTCGTTACTATTGACTGGATGCTGGTCACGCTCCCGCTCCCGCCGGCGCCGATGATGGCGGGTCGGTGGTCAAACGACACGCGCCTCTCGCCTCTCTGCCTTGGTTGCGCTGCATTCGATGCAAGGGTGGTAGTGGATCCGTGTCCGGCGCTGGCAGTGGCACTCGGCAACCTCTCCATCACAATCTCGTCGTCCTCCCTGAGGGGGAACGAGTGCAGGCCTAGAGACGATAGCGTTGATCCAGGCGTGTCTCCCGGCGGAGTGGGATACATACTCGCGGGACCGAAGGAGCTCAGATTTAGGGCGCTGCCGGTGTTTTGAGAGTGGTTTGTGATGGTATGGCTAGCCGTGGCGATGGTGGCGGCAGTGGTAGCTGCGGGCGGATGGATGTTCCACGAAGAAACACTGACGGAGCTGGGGCGTAGCGTAGGGGGCCCCCTCGGTTCATCTCTTGTTCTTCTGGCGCTTTCGACATCCGTCTCGTGCCCCGGAGGGACAGTAGTGCGCCGCCTATGAGATCGATGCGGCATCCTACTAGAATGCGCAGTTCCATTCGCGGCAGTTCGGCTTGACCCTTCCCTGTAGCTATTGCTGTCAACATCATTCGAGGCCGGATCTGTTCTGTGCCTTGGCCCATTCAGATACACCAGCCTCTCTTCGCTAGAGTCATTGCCTTGATCTGCCGGTGGCGCCCTGGCAGGAGGCATATGCTCCGAATACATGGACCGCGGCTCTTCCGAAACCTGTGGAACAATTTCCTCGGAAAATCGTGACCAATGCAGTCTGGGCGTGTCGTCTTGCGAGGTGCCGGCCCACGTATACTCTCCGTTGGGCTCCCCTTGCGTAAGTCCTTGTAGAGATTGCGGATTCGGTTCCAGACCTGACGTGGCGGTATTGTAGCCTTCCCCGTATCCATTCATGTATTCACCTATATACAGAGCGGCAACTGAATATGGGTTCAATGCAGCGCTAGTATCCAGACCTGAAGATCCGTTCCCGCCAGAGGCCTCGTCCGTGTCACGAGGGGGAAAGGGAGTATTGGACGCTGTTGCCTCCTTGGGCGGTATCACTCTCCGCTGTGTCACGGCCCCGGGGAGAATAACACTCGCCTCATCGTCGCTGAGGACTCCTTTTGG
The DNA here is from genome assembly GCA_001691785.3 of Amanita brunnescens Koide BX004. Lineage (NCBI taxonomy): Eukaryota > Fungi > Basidiomycota > Agaricomycetes > Agaricales > Amanitaceae > Amanita > Amanita brunnescens. The sequence continues at coordinate 2,120 of JNHV02000285.1, forward strand.
ATGCGAGTTGGAGAGAAAAGAATGTGCGTTGGAGTATACACTTGCTGAAGAGTGACGCCCGGTGCTTTCCCTCGCTCTCCGTTTTCCTTTCCGATCCGCACTGTCCGGAGGCTGGGTCTGATATGGATTGGGTGCATAATAAGGTGTTAAAAAGCGGTGTTCTGGTTGCACGGTGGACCCATTGATTTGGGACTGACGCCGGGTTGACGATGGCCCTGCTTCGGGCACGCTGTAAAGGCTTATAGAACTGGCAGCACGAGGCGTAGCGGTGGACATTGCCAACTGATTTAGCGGAACGGGAAGTTCGGGGGGTTGGGGAAGCGGATTTTTCAGCTTGTACTTGGCAACCTGCGTTCGCAGTTCGTTTCTATCAGCTTCAGCATCGGCTAGCTGTTGGCCTTCTTCGTCAGCATTTCACATTTGCGCTGGTAGAGGTGTATTACCTTCCTATTACCAGACAGGTCAACATATGCGGTCAAGTGAAAGTAATTTGATCGTACTTTTCTAGTTCGGATATCTGGACCAGCAAGCTCTGCTCTATTGCTTGCGTYTTGTCCTGTTCGGCAATCGTCGTCCTCTCCTTCTCCTTAAGGTTCCTGATTGTCATTTTGTCCCGTTCCCGCCGCGACTTGAGCTTTTGGTACTCGGCTAGAGCTAGTCGTGCCTTCTTCAACGCCGGATGCTAAAACGCAACGCCGGATGATTAACGGCATATCCAGTGGAATWGAAATACACACCGAGTCTGACCGTCCCTCCAACCACAATTCCACCTCCCTCGTCAAGTCCACTAGACGCTCGTCCGAGTCATCCCAGCAAACCATTAGCCTCCGCAGAAGCTCGTTCTCGCGGCGGCTGTCCCCTTGAAACTGCTCATCAACGTCTTCCAGCCTGTCCACAATCAACCTCTTCACTCGTTCCGGCAAGTAGGGCTTTCGACAAAGGGGACAATTTGGGGGTACAATGGCTAATAGACATCTGGATTGAGGGGGAATAAGATAGGGGGAGGCATATAATGGGTATGAATGGGAGGAGTGGTCGTTGGGACTTACGTTCTGCAAAAGACGTGACCACATGGGACGGCATGTGGAGCGCGGGCGGGGGAATCCTGGGCATAGACTTCAAGGCAGACGTCGCATCGACTCGAAGGATGAAGAACAAGCATAGAGCGAGCGTGCGGCCAACTAGTCTTCTCTTTCCAATTCCGCTTTGCGTTCTTGTGTCGCCAGAACTGGAATGTGGACCGGCTTTGATGGCTTTTGCAATAATGACCCACGCTCGCTCGCGCTTGAATTTGGTACGCCCGAGATCACTGGCCAGGCGTCTGCAGAGCGTGCATGCACCGCCGTCTGCATCGTGGCGACGTGGCCGTATCCCAAATTTGGTGCTCGACAGACAATAAAATACATCATTATTATATTCACTACAAGAATCCTATCGATATTGCCTCCGGATCAGCGATCTGCAGAAATGAATTAACGGATTTGTGGGTGTCCACTCGTGCAATGAGGAGATGGTGAATCTGCTTCCACGAGGTGATAGATGCCACTCGCTCATCGTCCGCCGGCGAGGATGGGGAGGGCGGTTGTATGCACGGACAATGGCYTCAACCTATACATTAACTTGGCGAGTAATTGCTCATCTGAAGAACAGAAATCTCTGACATATCATTGAAAATGCTTACAAGAAACAAGACATTGTGCCGTGTGGATATAACTCTCTCACGAAGGTCCAAGGTAGAACCATCTTCTTCAYCTATTGGGGCGAAACCAAGTCAGCCTGCAAATATACAGATCCGTACACAACCATGGCTGGTACGAGGGAGCGTCGTCAGTATTTAGAGTACTGACATTTGCGTTGCCGAGAAAATCATTAGGGATCCGGTGCACGGATACTATAGCTCCGGATGGTTTGACTTGGCCCAAAAGGCATCGTCGCCGCTAGAGTCGCAATGATTAGGGTCGAAAAGGGATGACCGGTACCGCGTTCTGGCGCTCACGCGCCCACGACAGGACTGGACTGAACATCCACTGCGCGCATGACCATCCATCAGTCCATCATTCTCTCTGTCAACATGTCACTTATCAAAGTTCAAACACGGGGGCGCCTAAATCGCGAACATTCACAGCTCCACATCCTACGCTGGTCTGCCTTTTCTTTTGACCCGAGCATTCCCACTGTACGGCTTTCTTTGACCTTTGGGGTACATCGTACTCAAATCTATTCTACAACCAGACTACATGTTTGGATCATTCTCCAATCCACACCTTTTCTCGGGTTCACTTCATCTTGGCCGGAAAACGGCGCCTCTGCGCGTAACCGCAAACAACTGGTTTACGGGCGAAGTTCGCAACTGGTACCAAGAACTAGGAAGCACCGCCATCCGCAAGCTAGAGCTGCGACGGGAATTGGAAGGCGTAAAGCATGAATTCGTCGTGCTCTACATCCAGGACGGGTTGATCTACCGGATCGACAGGAGGGCGCTGGGCGGTCCGAGTGCGAATGCCGCAACGTGGGGCTGCGAGGCCGAGGACGCCATAGCCCTCGTCAGCGCCGAAGATTGCGATCTTCTCGATCGCGAGACGGATGCCGAAGTCATTCTCGAGTTCAACGCGCGCAAACCGGACTTGTACGATGTCCTCGCCGTATGCGTAGCGGTGCAGCGGAACCCCACGTTAAGGCAATACAACGTGCATCACTACAATTGCTACTTCCACGCTCGTTCCATCATCTCGATCGTCACCCGATATTGCTTGCTCCAGCACGCGGACATGCTGTGCACAATGTCAGACGGCATTCGTTGGGACATTGCAACCCCTCCTCTCTTATCCGAGGAAGAAAAAGCCGGTACGGATTGGGGCATTCTGAAAACCGCGGTTATTACGGCAGCAACAGAAGCCATTGAACAATCCCTATGGCCCATCATCGCATCCAACTCTGCAACTTATGGAATAGAAACGGAACAGCTGCGGAAGATCGTGTCATCAGCAATTCAAGATGCAATAACGAAGATCATAAGCACTTCTATCAACATTGATTTGTTATATTCCCTATACGAGGAGGTGCTACGCGTGGCGAAATTCACTCTCTGGCGCGATACCCTTTCGCAGAATCTCTCAGAGTACAAGCACAAGGGCAACTGCGAAGTAGTCGCAGGCATAATCTTGTCGACTCTCCTAACCGCTCATCAAAAACAAGAAGGTCTGCTCGAGGACATAGGATCCCGGGTCCAGGACATCCTCATGTCCCCGCCGATAACTCCTGCATCCCCCACAGAGCTAGACCCGGAACCCGCGGCGCAGGCTCCAGCGCCGACGAATGGTTGGCTACCCCAAGTCCAAGCACCGAAGGACCTAATGCGAATGATGACGGCGTCGAAACGAACTATAACTCGTCACATGTCAACTGCCCGTGAGTTTTCCCCCCGAGCTTCTTCTTTGCCTTTCTTACAGTGTCATTATAGAAAAGATCATTCGCGAATCTCCCATTATCGCACCTGGGACCTTGCTTAACAAGGCCATGGAGGAGGCGGCGCATGTATCGCCTTCGTTGGTACGAAAGGTCATCAAGCAGTTTATCCCGCCTGAGCAGCTCCGGGTCCAAATCGATCACGCGCTCGCAAGCTGGAAGTTGAAGGACGAAATCGCAGAGAGCATTTTGAACCATCTGCTACTGAGATCCGAAGGGAAAATACCCGAGTCACTGATGCGAATCTCTGTCGGAAAACAGGTAAAGCAGATGGACTTGTCTTTAACTTTGGATCCGCTGAGCTGATGAATATTGCAAGGCGCAACAGCTGCTGACGCACGCGGACCTGCAGGGACACATTCTTCGCATGACGAGGGATCATACTAACATGGTCGCGCTCGTTGTCGTTGGCGTCCAAGCGGAATCCATGTACAACGAGCTGCGGCAGAAGATGGAAGACATTTGGAAGGACGTGCAACCGCAATCAGTCATACCGTCCGGGGCCAAGGAGGCATACACAGCGATCGCTACCGCCGTCAAAGACGGCATTAGCGCGATGGTGGGACACGACTGTAAATTCCATATACATCGATGAGCAGGCTCGTGAGTGTTCCGAAACGTTCTCTAATCTGATGCTTATGAGAATTTCTTTCTGGATATCAAGATACGAATGGGTATGCGAGTGATGCTTTCGGGCTAGGTTGATCAGATGAATTGTGACACTGATATACATCATGTAATATACAGTCGTTATCGTAGCAGACGTAACGCCATGTTCTTATCGATTATCGATTATCATTGAAGCGGATGACAAATTGATACTGCTGTGGTGATTTGGAAGAGCTTCTGGATGAATATCACGATATGATCGGAGAAGTGGACTAAATCATTTCATTCTAGTTCTTACGAAATAGTCTTCGTTCCAATCATGCATGAGATATTATCGTTCAACCTTCTTGAACTTATATCGTAATGTTTCTGTTGGAAAAGATACTTGGGGTACTAGGATWGATTCCATCGGAACAATCATTGTTACGCAACGGACCTTATCGAACAGCGTTTGCTTGCAAGCYTCAAGGGCTCAGGCTAAACATTTAAGATGAACGACCACGGGGCAGGTTCACGTTTGGAACCTGCTGCGCGTCGAACGGCGACAATTAAATTCCATATCCTAATCAGGGATTGTACATATTGCATACAACGAACGGATATGAAGGCTGGGCGATCCCTTTTGTGCAGCGAGCTAGATGGTGAGGAAGATCACAGACGACGACCACGGCGACCACCCTGTCAAAAAATGAAATTATGAATCAGCCGTCCAGGGCTTGATATGTGAGTTGCTTACCTTGCGCCTTGTAGAGTCAGTAGGAACAGGCGTCACATCCTCGATGCGGCCAATGCGCATGCCGGCGCGGGCAAGGGCACGGAGCGCGCTCTGGGCACCGGGGCCGGGCGTTTTCGTCCCAGTCCCTCCGGTTGCTCTCAGCTTGATATGAAGAGCAGTGACTCCGACTTCACGGCAGCGGGCGGCAACATCCTGGGCTGCAAGCATGGCAGCGTACGGGGATGACTCGTCACGGTCGGCCTTGACCTTCATTCCACCTATTCGCGCCCATTACGTTAGTACAGCAAGAGCGCTATCGTGAAAGAGATACACGCCTGTAACGCGAGAGATAGTTTCTCGACCAGAGAGATCGGTGACGTGAACAAAAGTGTCATTGAATGATGCATATATGTGTGCAACACCGAACACGTTTTCGCCCTCTGCAACTTGGGGGCCGAGTGAGACGGTGGTTTCTTCCTTCGGAGCCTTGGCTTTCTTGGGTGCCTATGATGGGTACATCTGACAGTCAGTCCATACGATCCATCGAAAATTCATGAAATTGAAAGCAGAAAAAGCACAATAGCGCACACAGAGTCATGTTGCAGTACACATCAAAGCAATCGGACTCACCATCTTGAATAATTTGACGTAGAGACCTTAGGTATGACCTGACGAACGCCGAACCAGCTACTTTCTGTGTTCGTGGTACCAGTAAATACGTCACAATAGATGCAAATAAACCGGATCTTGAATCTTGATCCATCCAATATCTCATCTCTGCATTGTGATTATCATAATAAAGCGGTGATAATCCGATAGTGGTACGCGCTGTACATGTCATTGTGATAAGCGCTCCAATTACAAGACGTAACGGAAGGAATACTTTTTCGGATTCCTCGGACACAAGTGCTTGATTCCTTCCTTATATAGGGCTGAACTTGCTGACCATTTTGTTCATTATCCCAACCTCCCGATTGTACCCTAAGACATGGCTCCCCATCCACAATGTGCCGCTGTTGCTGCAGCGCAAACAAAGACAGGTATGCGAACATATCTGTACCTGTTCCGCCTTGATCTGAGCACACTCTCCCCAGGACTGTCCTATGCTCAAATCGCTAGTAAGATTGGGAGCACCGAGGAGCATGTCACTGATAGTGAGTTCTTGTCTCAATATCCATGAAATTGATAATGATGCTTTCTACCTAGTCTGCACTGGAAAGCAGAAACCTACACAAAGCGAGTTTGAGGCACTCGCCGTTGTTCTGGAGATTAAGAGTCCTGTATGTCATTTCGTCTGATGGTACTTTTGTGACTATGGACTAACTTGCATTAGCTTCCCCATGACAGTGCCCATGCCGCTTGAGCTTCATTGGATATGTACAATATAGTTCAATGAGATGTAAACTGTACATTTAGTGCCGAATGATTTATGGCTTTTGGACTTTCACTTAAGAGGTAAATTATCGATTATTGGCGTATTCGATGGTACGCCGCGTCAGGCTCCCTGATCCAAACTTGGGAAATGTATACATACGCTCATCCATATGTAGACCTCCACGAGAATGAGGCAATTGAGCTCTTATATATAATTATGACATTGTGTCGTCACAATCCTGTGTGCCCATTAAATTAGATTGTTATTACGTTCATCATCAACTTATTTTTGCCCCCATTTCAGAGCGCCTTACCTCCATTTGGCTTGGAGTGGAAAACTATAACCCGTCCAACTGTCAACTCGAGTCCAATATTACATGTAAACGACTTGCCTTTTGGGTGGTCATTCGAAATAAAAATTTAATGTTACGACAGAGCGCCGTCACTGTTCTTCACGATACAGGTAGCCATCATGAACTAAAAACCGTAGATCAAATGTATTACCATCTCGAAAACTCCGGAATGCACCGGAGGAATTCGTGGAGTTGCTTAATTCCGTTATCCCGCGCACTCGATGTTTCTCCCCTACCATGCTTCAGGCTTCTGGTCAGGATTTCCATCTCTTGCCGAGCGACCAACGAAAGAATTCGGAGTATTGAAGATTGAGGAGGGGGCTCTGCACAAGCGGGTGGGACCGAAAACTGAATGAATAATACCATCATCGCCTCGGATGATATGACAACTTTGACAAGTAGTTGTGTCGGCTCTMAGAGTCAAACGGATCACGACGGAACAGATTGTGTACCTGAGCTCAGAGAATGTTTTCGGCAGCGAAGAATTGCAGCGGGCGGTACAAGGCTCGGTCTCTGTATCATTCGTCATTGACATGGTTGCTGAGGYACTTTCTCAGCGGATCTGCAAACTTCCAGGTCCCTGATGTCAGTACCTCAAATGAGACCACAACATTCAGAACCGCGATGAGGTGCGGGTGACTGTGACAATACATGATATCAATACGGCATTCAACAGAGTGAATTACGGTACCACCAACCTCGAACCTAACTTGACGAGACAGGTTGACTCCAACGAAAAACAAAAAATTGTTTCGCTTCACTGCAAGGGCAAGGTGGTAAGTAGATCATGATACCAAACAAGTATAAAACGACTTGGCATCCTTGTATTCGACCGTTTTCGGCTTCCTACCTCCAACTGAAAGTCCTGGTCTGAAGAGGGACATGGGACAGGTGCAAGGGGGCGTGCGAGATAAATCATGCGGACGTGTGGTTCTCCACAGCAGTCAGCGATTCAAGTTCTCAGCCGATCGCTATTTTACTGGTCATGATTGCTTTCGTCACAAAGCGAGTATCCTATGCGGTTCAGGTCCGTACCTGGGACCTTGGGCCTAATTATGTGAAACTCCGCAGCAGTTGTAAGATTGTCCCTTTTACGATACCTGCATTCATCGAGTAGCGCATGCTGGCCTACTTATGCAACTGCCACTCTCCGCAATGTAACATCCCTATTTTCTTATCTATTGTTAATCTTTTCGCGTCATGTTCAAAGCTAAGGTTGTAAATATTACCACTTGGAAGGGACTTTGCACGCTCTTGTTTGCGACGTGACCATGACGCAGTGACTCGTCGCAGTTACGGCAACATACCACGCTTGGTCCACGCCGGTCTAGCTAGTGTATCTCCATCGACATTCCATAGTTTCAAATYGATATCAAGCGATGCCAGGCAATGAGAACCAGAAGGCTTATAAAGACTCCTTAGGCTCCGTTTCTCCTAGCTCTACCCACAATGCAATACTGGCAACCTGGAACGCAATACGACGGTTGTGCCGTCGTCCTTTTCAAGGTATGCTTTACTGTCGTCCCAACTGTCCCGAGACTATAGCCCTGCCCAGGTGCCGAATACAAGCCCCGTCGCTCTCTGGTGAGTAACTTATTGTCGGACTATATTATGTTACTAAGGCGACTATGACATCAGTCCGACTGGAAGCCACCGGCGACGCCTGCACAGTGTAGCAGGCTCCAAGACGAAGGTTATAGTTATCAACAACGGCTGCAGCAGCAAGAGTTCCAACCCAGTCCACCCCCGTATAGTTCAGCAGCTGGTGATTCCACTAATGTTTCTGAATAAACATCAATAGTTGACTCCAACAAGATCAGGGTTCATATTTTCCTGAAAATCTATCCAACGAACACGGCAAGAAAAAGCATTTCCAGGACGATAGCGAGACTGGGGAGAGACTTGAAGTACGTGTTACTGAAATCCAACTTTGACCGGATGTGCTGATACCRTCTTAGCAATCCGAAATCCTGCTTGGTGACCGACGAGGCGTGCGTTGGGTATCCGCGTCAGGCAAGGTCAATGATTACCTAGGTCCCGTTCTTGTTGAAGGGGGAAGAGAAAAGAATGGAGAGCCCCTGTACATTGTCAGAGCCCATTGCAAAAATGGCATACACCCCGGCAAGGCTGGGCGTCACCTCAATGGTTGGTTTCCTGCAAACTTGTCAATTTGGTGATCATACCTTTCAGATGCTCACATTCCGTGGGGCGGCAAAGAGGAATTGCTCCACGTAGGTTCAGTTAGAAATTTGCTATGACCGGACATGCTGATACCATCTTAGCGATACGAAATCTTGGTCGGTGACCCACGAGGCGTACGTTGGATATCCATGTCGGGCAAGGTTGATGATCACCTCGGTGCCATTCCTGTTGAAGGTGGGAGGGAAAAGAATGGAGAGCCCCTGTACATTGCCAGAGCCTATTACAAGGATGGCATACACCCTGGCAAGGCTGGGCGTCACCTCGAAGGTTGGTTATCTGCAGAGTTGTTAAAGTTGATGTGTTGATCATATCTATCAGATGCGCACATTCCCTGGGGTGGTAAAGAGAACTTGGTCCACGTATGTCCACTTTGAAAAAAATCCGCCATGATTGGATGTGCTGACGTTATCTTAGAAATACGAAATCCTTTGCTATGCTTAATATTTAGACGAATAAGGCAACGGTCAATATACGCAAATGTACTAGCATACCCGTGATCGAATCTATCCATTACCTCGTTTATCATTCATCATCGTGGTGTTCCTCTAATTATCCTTACGGATGTCAATCAACAAGAGGAGAACGGATACTACACTGATCACGATGGCCTTTCATAGTCGCTCCATCATGGCAAACTTTCACGGTATAGATTCCTGGAACAACTTCAACCATCCCTGTAGCAGCCGCTTCGCCAGCACGGGCACACCTTTTCGTTACATTCATCGATGACAGCGCATTCCCCAGTTAAATTATAACTCTCCAAATCGCTCACCACATCAAAGCGCTGTATGCTGATTCCAATCGATACCCCCAACCGCCCATCCACTATTGTTCGACACGGGTATGAGAAACCGGCCGGGTACACGGGTAAGGGTACCGTGGGTACGGGTACGGGTCTTATTTCACCTACCCGCATTGGACCCGCTACACACTGTGCCAGGACATGCCAAAAACGGCTCGATCGTTTGCAAGTGCATGATGTCCAGACACGACCAACCTACCTATCTGTGGCGTTTGCGCACCAACGCCCGCCCACCGAGTCGCAGTTTTACCACCCGCCTACCCAACAACTGTCTATCGCGCGCTACGTAAAGCGAGGTCAGGAAACTCGCTATGAAGCAGCTGTGAACTTAAATTGAGTTCTATATCTACTTAAGTGATGGCAGTTGACCAGTGGGAAAGACGGAGGTGCAGATGTATGACTGAGCGTTTGCTGCATGCAGCAGACGCTTGTCTTCGAAGACTTTTTCCTTATGCAACAGCTACGATGACAACTTCAACAATGCGGCGAATTCAGGAGGGAGCTCGGGAGCACAGAGACAGGCGACCGCCTCGGTTTGTATATTGATGAACACATGCAYACCCCCTCAGGTTTCGTGAGGGCTCACATACATAAGGGGGCCCTCGATCGTAGGGCAATTTAATCACAACACACTTGCGCTATGATAATAAGTCTTGCGAATATTTATGCGTCCGCTACGAGGTCCTTTTTAAACTTAGATACATCAAGGAGTAGGACTTGACCGTCCATACAAATGAATACCACACGATCACGGTGAAACGCAAATCCGGATATTCGATACTCATTGGGGATAAATATCACTCGCCTATGATTGCTTGGGATAGCAGACATGAGTATCCAACGATCACCGTCCAGCATCCCACAATAAAAACCRTCGCTGACTCCTTCAAACTTCGGTGACGGTTTCTTGTACTCCCCTGGTATGGAAGAGATGGGATCCTTGATGACTGGTATCTCGATTTCGGAAGTGCCGGGAGATGGCGGTAGGATGTGCTCGAGATCCCAAGTACAAGCAAAATTATCCGTGCGGGTGATAACATGGTATCCTTCATTGCTGAAATCGATCTCTATCACGGTACTGTTGTGCCCATCGAGGATGAGCAGTTGGTGACCCGCATGAACGTCCCAGACACGAACAGTGCGATCTGCACCTCCAGAAGCAAGGAGGCGACCATCCGCTGAAAATGCCAAAGAACGGACGACCCCACGATGTCCCCTGAAGGTTCTGGTATGCGTGCCCAGAGTTGTATCCCAAAGGCTTATATTTGGATCAACACGGTCGCCTCCGGTTGCAAGCCAGGATCCATCTTCAGAGAATGCCAATGAAATTACCCAGCCGAAGTGATGATGATCCTCTATAGTGGATCGTGTAATGTCCCACAGCCTACACGTGCCATCGAGGGATGAGACTGAGATATTGGATAGTTTGGTAAGCGATATATGTTGCTAGAAAATGACTTTACCTGATGCTAAATGTGTCCCTTGTCGGGGCGAAAAGGMAACCTGTGATGTATTCCATTGCATAAACCTCGCCGAGACTTGCCAAGTTGAGCAATTTAAGACTATTACATTCTCAGGCTCATCATATGCAAGCACCTCGCCATTGGGAGAAAACGCTACCGTATTGACCAGGTACCCCGTGTCCCGTGTCATCACCTCAACATCGCGAGAAATACTGTATATCTTTATGACGCCGTCTTGGCAAGCTGAGGCAAATTGCAAGTCTTTGAAGTCATTGACAGCAAGGGAGCATACAGCACGGGTATGGAACTCAAATTTTTGAAGTTCAGCTCCGGTGCTGCTATCCCATAATCTGACGATACCATCATCTGAACCAGATAGGATCCTAGATCCATCCGGAAGGAATGCGACAGAGCGAACGCGGCTGTCATGGCAGTGCATCGTGAGGATGCAGTTGGCAGACGTAGCATCCCATACACGGATAGTACAATCCGCAGAACCGGAGACAAAAATATGGGAAGTCTTGGGAGAAGGAGAGAGACACACGACGAGACTTGTATGCTCTTTGTATGTCCTGATCAGAGAACCGGAGGTAGTATCCCACAGCGTTATTGTGTTAGGGCCATTGCCAGACGCTAGGAGAGTATCGTTGAGCAAGAAGATAACGGATAAAACTCCGCCAGCATTGTCGAACACCATCAAATTACTAGCCGATACAGCATCCCAGAGGGCAATTTTGTCATTATGGCCCGTCGCGATACGCGATCCATCTGAGGTATAAGCGATGCAGTTCGTCCCGAATCCAGAGTCGTCGCAGCGCATGACCGATAAACAAGGTGACCACTGAGGATTTACACCGCACAAGACACGAACAGCACCATCAGCCTCTTTTTTGTATGTCTTGAACAGAAGGCTGTTTCGGGGTGTAAAAGGCAGGGCTGTGCAATATACATGTCCCGCGCTCTTAGTAATAACTTCCTGGTGGGAGAAAACAAGTCGGTATCCGTCATACAATATCTCAACAAGGTTATCACGGCACTTTGAATGAACCTTTGCATATGTTTAGTACATAGTGCACCCGAACAAAGGTATTGACTCGCCGCCCACTCATGTGCGTTCCGCATACTGGAAACCGCAAGGCCCGATAGATTTAAGAGGCTCATGACTTCGATCCAATTTAAAAGTTTCAAAAAAGCGAACTGCGCCAAAGCCTTGATGACTTCTTCATCACCGACAGTGACCTTGCTAAGGTGGGAGGCCCAGTGTTGACAAGAATACTGTACTTCAGTTCGCACACGTTCATCAATGACGTTCTTCAATGAATCAATCTCNGTATTCAACACGAAGTGATAGGAATCCCCAATATCGAGGATGTCGCGTTTCAACATGGAGATCATGACATCCAAACATCGAAGAACGAGACGCTTTTCATGTTTTGAAACATCCACAAGAAACCTTGGCTCAGAGCAACGGCTAGAGTTGGTGATGAAATCGGGGAATGAGAGATGGTAGATACGAGGAGCTTCTTCAAGAGATGAGGGTGGGAGAATGATTGAATGGAGATGATAAAGAGCATCGGACACATCTTCGGTGTCATATTTGATGAAACGGGACAACGAAATTATCGACAGTGGGCYACGGAGTAGAACGATACTCCCCACAACGCAATGGAAACGGAGCATATCGTCTTCCTCGGTATCCTCTGGTAATGCACTGCGCAGAACCTGAAGATATAGCTGATCCAGCTGGGCATGTGGTTTCGCATTTACAGCCATCCGCGCCCCTAGCAAAATCTCCAGCTGTTTCAGAGGATTTCGGACACGGTCGTTTCCTATAAACCTGAGTGAAGTTGCTGCATACACAAACAACTTCCCACAGTTGTCAACCAATTTCTCCATGTCCGCCATTGGGGGCCATTCTCCTTTGATCTTAACATCAAGCCTTCGGGGTAGAGCCCGAAGGTTGCTTTCGACGAAGAGGTGGATGTCGTCTCGTACAATCTTTTCTTCAATGTTATGAAGAATATACTTCTCGTGGTTGTATTTGTCATTGAAGGCTTTTGTAATATGAGACTCCGGACGACTGGTAAGGAACACACGGAAGATGAACGGAATGCGAGAAATGTGGGCGAGAATTAGCCGAAGGATATCCGCTGCCTCCCCTTCAGGTGCACATTCATCCAATGCGTCGATGACGAGGAGCACAACACGGTTCGAGTCTAGGCCTGATTGAACCAAAGGCCGAATGATTAGCTCTTCAAGCTGGATGAGTCGAGCACGATATCCGTAATCGGCATCCTTTTGTAGAGCTTTACCAATCAAGGACCTGAATACGTCGGCGAATTGTGCTATTTGAAATGCCAGCGTTGGAAACACCAAGGATGAATCACGCAGCTGTTCATCGTCCCGAGAAAAGAAGAAACTTCCACCTAGTATACCACGATCGCGGGCGTATTCGGCAATGGTTTTGGCAATGGTGGATTTCCCTGTGCCTGCCATGCCATTCAACCAGAAAACCGGTGGCAGAGATTTGCTACGATCGGATATCCAAGACTCAATTGTTTTCAGGACATCGACGCGAGTGCCTTCAAAACAAGTCGTTGGTCCTCCTGCACGCCCTGAATTGTATGCCGCCTGTACAGCGCGGGGAAGTTGGTTGACAAGCTCTAATCGTGGTTCAGTAAACGATCATGACCCTCTTGGTGGAACCGCACCTCTAAATTCTCTATCCTGATTCCGTTTCAGGCAAGATTCATACGGGAACATTGATCGCTTACTATCGTGCGATTCTCCAGACGAGCAATGCCCTTCGCGGATGATATTTCGCGATTAAGCTGGGAATCATATAGTCAGAATGATATAGACGACAATTTTAGTTGGATGACCGACCTGAAATCTTTGGAGAGCATGCCCTATGCTTTCCCATAGCTGTTTCAAGTCGCCTTCATCAGCGTTAGCTGTTAAAAAACGAGAAAATTTCCCGCGAGAGCCTGAGGAACGTGAAGACCGTAGGTTCTCTGTCAACGTTGTCAATTCACTAAAGTTGATCACAAATCAGTAAATGAACTCGGACTGTCATAGTCGTACCTTCCCAGCTTTTCGACATCGGTTTTCAGGTCTTGTGGAATGTCCCTGTCGCCTGGCTCTAATARTGGCTTTATGATGTCGCTGCATATATACGCGATGTGTGTTTCGATTTCCTTGCGCGTCTGAGCATTCAAAGAAGAAGCCTAGCCAAACTCGACTGTTTTAAGAAACCCCAACGAGAGAAGGGAACGACTACCAACATCAATGCCTTTGATTATCCACAACGCAGCAGTACAAATCTCTTTTGCGCCCGGTATAGGTGATGCACCGAACGCTATCTGTCCCAACTCCAGAACGCGAATGAGACCTGATTTCGCCACCCTCCGGGCTTCCGATGGCTCATCGGATTTCGGAGCCCGGGTCTGGCACGCCGGAGATAAGCCCCTCACACTGGTGCTTAGTAGGAGATGGTGTCACCTCATTCTGAGCCTTGCTTYGTGGATTATGTTGTTTTTTCTTCCAAAAAGCTCTCGGCGTCAGCGCRCTCATGATCGTGTCGAAGTAAGGCACCTGTCCGAGGATGTAGCACCCGACGCCRAAAGGGACTTGGAAAGTTAGTACTARTTAGTTCCCAGGCCACGCTGCACCTGCGATGCGAGCGCCGAGGTGGCACAGCCTCCGCGGYGACCGTCAAACTTGAACACTGGAAACAACTCKCAGGGCAACGAACAGCTCTAGTCTCTGAATACTACAATCCGCTGCGCCAGTCTACAAAAAAAAATTCATTCTCACTTTTCTGATGCGCCGCAATGCCTACGTCAACCGGACCCCTACACCGACACCTCCTACCCATCTCCTTACCACTACTTCTCCACTCCCACAAACACAAAGGCGTCTTCCTCCTCGCTAAAAATGTCAACGCACTCAAGAAAACTTAGTCTTGAAAGAAAACGAAGCACAACGCCCTGGTGATCCCGGGTCATCACCATGACGCGCGCGGACGTGATCCTTCTCGCACGCCCGCCACTGCCGGATTCACACCTGTACGATATCATTCTGATACGATTACCGCAAGGGAAGGGCAAGTGAAAATCTCTTTTCTCATCACTGCGGCTCTGATGACGAGTCCTAAATCTCGAGTATCTTCAACAGTTCATTTCAGAAGGTGCACTTCATGATTCGCTCACTTGTTTCTCTCCACCCATGTGCTATCYCATGACCCGAGAAAAGGTCTTGAAAATAATTACGGATTGGATCGACGATCCGCGTCTGCGCTGCCTTGTCATATGGTTAAACGACCCTGCAGGAGCTGGTAAATCAGCCATCGCGCAGACAATAGCTGGGCGCCGCTTTGATGAGCAGTTAGCAGTGTCYTTTTTATTTTTGAGGAACAGCTCAGAGGAGTACTGCTACTCGTTTGTTCACAACGCTGGCATGGCAGTTCGCAAACAACACACCCGAAATACTTCCCTACATTGAATCGGCTATCGAGGCGGAACCTCTTGCCATCAAATCCATTATATCCAGTTCGACCATCTTATTGTGCAGGCGTTTGAAAAGCTTGTCCGTGACAAGCCCGACTTTCGTCCAAGAAGGTACCTTGTTATAATTGCTGGCGTAGATGAATGCGCGCCAGACCAAGCGCAGTTGCTCTCCCTGGGACTCATCCCAGATCCCACAGCGTTTCCTGATACACATCCAAGAAACGTTTGGACCATCAGTTTGCGCCTGGTGACGACATTCGAAGATATCTAGAGGATGAATTCGCTTGCATCTAGGCCGAACGCAAGCTTTCGTTATCTAAATGGCCACCGGAGGGACCGACTTGTTTCCAAGTCATCCGGGCAGTTTGTATATGCTTCTACAGTAATCAAATTCATTGACGACATTAACGGGGATCCCGAGCACAACCGGACATTGTACTGAAAATCCGTCTAGCTGACTTTTCGCCCAGCTGGACCAGCTTTGCATCCAGATCTTTTCGCAACAGTTAAATATCAGAGTGTTGAGTGATGTATTCACTCTGATTATTGCTTTGCGACATCTGCCCATCACATTTGTCTGTGGGTGACCGAGAGCATGAATAGCCAACTGTGCCCAGAACTTGGCAGTGCAACGTACGCGAGAACTCTACCCCGTGTGCGAGTATATCAGTGTTTTGCATTCGAGCAGATCGGAGGTTTCCGAGTCTATCAGACACGGAGGAGCTCCTTGAATACGCGCTCCTAATGTCCTGTGCAAAGTATAAGTCGATTAGTGCCAGGTAGCCGGTACAATGACCTACGTTCGTTGAACAAGTGGGAATGATATTATTGTGCCTAGTACAGATTTAATTGCGCTCTCCCAGAAGCCCGTCTGGGATTGTAGTTCATATCTCAGCACAGCACCTGCGCTAATTCTCGTCCAGGGATGTGACGAGTAACGCGAAGTGGCTCTGCCGCATCCAATTCATCGTCTGTTGGCGGGCGCTCATCCCTCGGTAGGGATAGAGCTCGTGCATGGGTGAATGATAGGACAGCATGTGTGATAGAGAGTGCGGATGTTGCAGCGGATTGAAGTTGATGTCTACTAAAGGGGCGTTTGTCAAAGCGATCCCATCATTCTGGATGATCGCGTTCCCGTTTGACGTTGGTAGATCATAGTGACCAAGGAGTGCAGAGAAGAGATCTCCTACACCAGAAAAGTACGACGGAAGATGTGGAACGCATGCAGCTTAGACGTTTAAGACGTGACTAGAGTTGCTGTTTCCTAGGCGCCAAAGCGTGGAAGGCATGTGAATTACTTATCGTCACAATCCCTACCTTGCCGACCAGCACAGGTTTCCATACCGAAGGGATGCAAATAAGATGAGGTTTAGATGAGTTGGATTATCGCAGGGAGGAAGGGGATAAGCCACAGATAGAGGGGGAGGAAGCCAATCACATAATCACAACGTTGGGGACCTGATAGTCTATATGGGTTCCGATAGGCGCGCTTCAGCGAAGAGAGACTTGTGTGAGAATTCTGTGGCAGGTCAAAATTGAGGCAGATAGGGAGAATGGATAGAACATACTTGACTTCAAACCAATTCGGAGTGATATGTAATGGTCGCAAAAGGGAGCATGGAGGTATGACATCAGATGCGACATACAAATGTGCCGCGTCCCCCGTGACATGTGACATATATGTAGCGCAAGATTAGGATTTTGGGATCGGGGCTTCCGTACAAGGTCTGCGACGGCATTGAGAGGGCCTGCGCCCGGAATATAACCTACGAAAGATGAGGAAGGTTAGATATATAGGGAATCGGGTACCAGTCAAGAGTCTGTCCGGGCTGAGCAGCCTATTCTGGGCCATTGCAGCAAAAAGGCGGTTGAGCTCGTCGGCGGTGTGCGGTCTATGCGGTCCTAGGCTGAGTGGTTTGAATAATTGACGGAATTGATGACATTGACATCGTAGCAAAGCAGCTGCAGCGGGAAGGCCGTAGCCTTGCCGGCCACATAGCCGTAGGCGACATGAGATTGAACAGAAATGTGAGCAAGGAAAGTTCTTTGTTTGTCCTGGCCCACAGCCTCTGACGCGTCTCTGAATCCTACAACCCGCTGCCCAGTCTACTACACATATCTTCCGTCTCACCTCGCTAGCGTCAGTAACACCTACATCAACCGTTGCTCCTACATCTACATCTCCTGACCACTCCCACAGCGTCTTCCTTGCCAACAACATCAACATGCTTATTTACTTGAAAGGACAATAAGTTCCCTCATGAATGAGATTGGAGATCTTTGGCAGCGGGGACTGGCTCATATCCTTCGCCGGAGCCTTGTAGGCGACCAAGTCCTTGATTTGACCTGCCTCCTTGACGATGCTACACAGTACTGGTCCGAGTAACAAAACTACGAGAACAAAATGCCCAATACCTCCATCAGATAGGAATAGCTATAATGGACGAGAAAAGATGAACGTAGATGCCTCCCCGACGCACTGCAGCGATCTTCCACCCAGCACTCCTGAAAAGCTGATCAAATTGTCGGATCGTCCTTTCTTGTGAGTTGAACATGGTCAACATCTGTCATTATAATATTAGCACCCATGAAGGGTCATTAAAAAAGGCATACAGTCATGTCGAGCACGTAGATAAACTCGGCCACGGCGCCCCAATTAGCAAGCAAAGGGTTTGGTGCTTTTTTCGCTGCGCCGCTAAAAGTGATGCCATCAGCAATATCTTCTGTATCGTGGCATGCGTAGGGCATGATTGTCTCAAGAACAACAAGTTTCGTGTCGGGAGTGGCTGCATCCCTCAGTTGCTTCAGAATTTTCAAGCTATATTTGTCCGACCAGTCATGCAACACATGTTTTAAGAGGAAAATAGAGGCATTCGTCTGTGGTTGCGGAGCAAAGAAATCGTGCGCTACATGTTTTCGCGTTA
Organism: Amanita brunnescens Koide BX004; assembly: GCA_001691785.3. Classification (NCBI taxonomy): domain Eukaryota; kingdom Fungi; phylum Basidiomycota; class Agaricomycetes; order Agaricales; family Amanitaceae; genus Amanita; species Amanita brunnescens. The sequence continues at coordinate 20,535 of JNHV02000285.1, forward strand.
GCTGATAACCAACAGCTTTCCAGGATGTTTACCTTGGAACTGGGCTCGACCGGACGATAATGCATCCGGCAGTTCTTTCTTCCAAACCTATGACATAGTGAGGAACTACATGCCTATACAGTTTAAGAGGGTGTATGCACCTCAATACCGGCTTCAATAACAGGCTGACGATCTTGAACTACAAATTTCGGGCTAGGGAATTCTTTGGCGAGGGCCAGACATGTGGTCCCGATGCCACCACCTACATCAACTACCAGCGAGTTGGCAGGAAGCGATTTCCAGTCGTATGCTACTTTCCCATGACACCAGGAGTACAAAGTTATTAATATCAATAATTACCAGCTATGATCGGCGCGTTATTAACGTGTGCTTGTACATTGCGCATACCAATGTCGAATCTTCTCTGAGAGAAAGCATTCTCAGGTTGAGCAACCCATTCCCAAAACGTCTTTCCATTGCCGATTACCCTTGTGAATGGACATTCATTAGGTTCACCGGATTTGGCAGTCTTGGGGTTGCTAACGATCTCCCAGAGATGTGCAGAGGCTTTAAATTGCTCGTCAAGCCTTGGATTGGTGAGCCATCATGTCAACTTCTAAAATAGTTGGCCTACATATGACCTGACATGGCAGCCATTCCATATGTGTTGTCATATTTGTGGGATGGGCTTTAGGCGGGGTCAGAACGACAGACCTATTTGGGATATCACGGAGGTGTGATGGCAGTCCACATACTCTGCAATAACCTCGGCACTCGGTTTCCTGGTATCGAGCAAGCTTGAAATACGGTTATTTGTAAAGATGTCCGGCTTCACCTCCCGGTAAATATGGTGCGCGGCCATCATTCTCATGCACCGTGCTGTGAGATATGTGTTAGATAACTATATCACACTGATGATGGATTACCCCTACCAAGCTTCCGGGCGTCCAGGCCATTCTTGGCAGCGATATCGTCGACATGTAATCCCTGAAGAATATGTCGAGGGAAGAGCCAACAACAATATAGTGGAAAACTAACTTTCGGACCTGCCTCACGGAGAATCTCGGTTATACTCCCCTCCAAGCACGTTCGGATGGCTGCTGACCTATAATGCTTTGTTGCTTTCAGAGATGTAAATAATGGATCAAGTCAATGGGGCTCACCCCAGTAACGGTGGAATTAATTATATTTCTGGGTGGTGATACGATGGCATTCAAATGCAATGCAGCGGCACTGATGACGGCGATGGCTTCTCCTGCATTGGGATCAGCCCAGAGTGCTAAATGAGCAGGTTGRAAGGGCTCGTTGAGGCTAGGGAGCTCAATCTTGCTTTCGCAGCATGTTTGCTCAAGAGCATCGACAGATTTTGTGATGAGATCGAGTAGCTGACGGACCTGCTGGAACATATTCGCAAGAGGTATGAAAGATAAGAAGCAATCTTTACGTAGGCAGCCCCATTAAGTTGCTGATAAGTGATGGTCACACCCACATCACACGCCTACATCAGCAAACTGCTCTCTGGCTTATTTAAGCTGGAGTGGGTTAGATGACTTAAATTGTCTTTATCTACTTAACCGAAAAAACTATCAAGTTGGATAAGACACTTCAGTAAATATAGGTACATGGCTTAAAAATGTGAGGGTGACTTGATGTACTTAAATGACTTAAATGTCGAAATTATGCTGTGACACATCACAATAGCATAATAGAGCACTTGCATAATCGTTAT
>JNHV02000286.1:0-22263 GCA_001691785.3 Amanita brunnescens Koide BX004
GACACGTCAGTAGGTTAGATCCGGCGACCTCATAAAGGCCGAGCATGAGCTCGGTGTAACTCTCCAACTCGTCATCCCAAACTCAAAGCGATGCTGGCGCGCAACATATGGGTCTTGGCTCTTGCTATCATACCGTCGCTGGTATCAGCGGCGTTATTCCCTTCAAATTCTATGGTTAAGATGCTTGACGAGAAAGCTTTCAGGAAAGCAATGAAGGCGAATGTGAGTCGCGTCGGCTTTTTGTTTGAAACAAGCTGACATTGCCCTCAGCAAACGAGCGCGGTCGCATTTGTCGCGCCATGGTGTGGTGTATGTGACTGCGACTTGTCAACTTTTTCTTGTCTCATCGAGTCTGGATGACTAGCATTGTCAACGGATGGTTCCTCAGTATAGCAAAGCGGCACAAAGCCTCCATCCGTTGGTTCCGGCATATGCGGTCGACTGTGATAATGAGGGGAATAAACCTCTATGCGCGGAACAGGTTGGCTTTTTGTTAGTGTATTGCAGAGCAACTCTGACCAGTGTTGTAGCGTGTACAAGGTTTCCCGACGCTCAAAGTAACTCGTTTTGATTTGCCCCCGATGGTCGCTTACGAGTTCGCTAGGTTTTCCCCAGAGGCAACGAAGTAGCACCTATGGTGTACGAATCGGGAGATCGGTCTGCCAGTGCCATTTTCAAGTGGGTATCGTTGCGGGTGCCCAATCACATAGATAAAATCTCCAATATCAGCGACATTGAAACCTGGGCAAAGAAAGTGCGTGCATATACTCACAAGCATGCGATGCTGTTCTTAAATCTGCCTGCAGGACGATGGTATGCATCGTGCACTGCTTCTCACGAAAGAGAAAACGGTCCCACTTCTTTGGAAAGTCCTCGGTAGCAAATACCATGGACTACTACGCCTTGCCGTCATCAAGAATGAAAAGGGAGATATCCCAAGTAATCTGGGCGTCGCGGAGAATGCAAAGGTTGTCCTATATCTTGCCGGGTCGTCTAAACCCATTGTATACGAAGGTTCGTTCTTGTTCAGGCCTGAATGGCCGAGACATCAACTTTGCGTCTAGGCACCACCAAGTTTGACTCACTGACCAAATTCTTCGACTCGCTGCTGGACGGCACAGCAGATATTTTGGGGCCGGCGCCCGAGGTAGAGGCCCCACCCAAGGACGAATTGTAGCCTACTACCATCTATTGCATGTATTGTAGTGTCTACTAGAAAGTTATCTTATTACATACTTGTCACGTGTCACGACTCGTCACGCCGTTGACTCGCCGCGGAGAGGATGAACGAGGTCGCCATCCGTCTGCGCCAGCTTCTCCTGAGCCCGAGATCAAGCCTTTAAGCGCGAAATTGCGCCAAGCACTTGCGCGGAAAAGAACATGGCTCGCGGTGCTAGAACATCGCCAAGCGTTTCCCTGCCAAAAGTATCATTTCAGAAAACGGACGAGGATTATTCGCTGAGGCTGTTTGGGGTGCACAACTTGCAGGCGCGGTCGTACGGATGTGAGTCTTTCTGCTGCGCGGCGTGTGGTACGGCGTGACTGATCTAGTGCTTCTTTTCAGTCAACGATTTCTCTCAATTTCAACGGCCCAAACACTATATACAATACATCGGTATGTGTCCACCCTGCGCTGTAATGGATCTCGGAACCGTGCTCAACGTGTTGCGTTCGCCAGAGCCCATCGAAAACGATCTCGCTAGGCAAGTCGAGTATGACATGGACGAGCAAGGTTCGTTCGTTTCTCGGTCGCTCGCGGATTCCCTCATGTTGGATTTTAGACCAGGAGTGGCTCGACTCTGTCAATGGGGAAAGAAAAAAGGAGCAGATCGACACGGTTTCGTGCGAGACGTTTGAGATTATCATGGACAGATTAGAGAAGGAGTGGTTTGACTTGGTGTGTCTGTCTCTCTTTTTTTATCCGTTTGGGTGACTTATCTGAGCGACCAGACCAAAAATATACCAAAGACGGATTTTGCTATGCCTTCCGAAGATTCGACTTGTGCAGTGTGTGATGATTCGGAGGGAGAAAATAGTAATGCGATTGTGTTCTGTGACGGGTGTAACCTGGCGGTTCATCAGGGTGAGCATTGCGATGCGAACCATTTGTTTTCTTGGCTTACTCGGCGACTAAGATTGTTATGGTGTTCCGTATATTCCAGAAGGACAGTGGCTTTGCAGGAAATGTACGGTTTCTCCGGAAAACCCTGTTGTGAGTCAATCTTTACGTGTCTTGGTATCGAACGTTGTTAATGTGCGCCCCCAAGTCGTGCGTTTTGTGTCCTAATGAAGGCGGAGCGTTCAAGCAAACCGTAACAGGCGGCTGGGTGCACCTACTTTGTGCAATATGGGTACCTGAGACCCGCGTCGCAAACGAGGTGTTTATGGAGCCGATCACGGGTGTAGATAAGATATCCAAACAGCGTTGGAAACTGGTACGTGTCTGCGTACACTTTGGGTTGGCCCACTTTTCACGTTTCGGTAGAAGTGCAGTCTGTGTGATGTCAAAGGCGGTGCATGTATACAATGTGCCAAGGCTTCTTGCTTCACCGCATTTCATACAACATGCGCGCGTAAAGAGAAGCTGCTCATGCCTATGAAGAGCACGCAAGGATCTGAACCTGTCACGTTGACCTGTTACTGCGAGAAACATCTTCCCGTACGTCGTCCATCTGGTGCTTGCAAATATACTCAATATTCCCTCTTGGTAGAAAGAGCAGCAAGACGCGCGTGAGATTGCGCTTGAACGGGAAAGAATCGCGGAAGAGAACAGTGCCGCTCTAAGCAAATCTGCCAGGGCATACGCTAAAACGTATAAGCCTGGTCCGCCTGTCGTTCCCGCGCTGATTATCAACCGAATTTTGAACTATATTGCCAAAGTGCAGCTTCGAAAACGGCAAGAGTTCGTGCAAATGGTTGCTAGGTACTGGAGCTTGAAACGCGAGGCGCGACGAGGGGCTCCGTTACTCAAGAGGCTACATCTTGAACCATGGACAGCAAATGGGGGAAACGGACAATCGGACGAAGACAAGGAAATGAAACTTGCAGTATGTGATTACGTTCGGATCTTATCGCGCTTACTGACACTATGTAAAGCTGTTGCTCCGATTGCGAGAAGATCTCGAAAACGTTCATGAGATGACGACTTTGACAAGAAAGCGAGAGTCAAGAAAGCAAGCACAGGCTACGGTCATTCGCGATACATTACTCTGCATCCTTGCACCATTTGAACACTTATTGCGCGATGCTTTTAACCGGATTATCTCGTAGGCTATTCGATCTGCTTCGTTTAGCATCTTTCCTCATTAAACGATTTTCTGTAGGGTTGATCGCAACGAATACTTCCGGCACCCGGTGTCCAAAACTGAAGTACCAGATTACTTTGATATCATCAAGAGGCCGATGTATTGGTCGATGATTGAGGACAAGATAAATTACCATTCGTACTTTGACTCCCAAGAGTTCAAGGTGTGTTGCTTGAATCCTTTCAAACACACGGATACTGACTCCACTCAGGACGACATCACACTCGTGATCGATAACGCAATTCTATATAACCAGCCCAATACGGCTTATAACAAAACTGCCGTCCGGATACGCTCAGCTATGCAGCCCATCTTTGAGGAGCTGGACCACCGCTTAGCAGCAGCAAAAGTGGGCGGACAGAAGAACACCCAGCCTACGGAAAGCACCCAACCTACGGAAAACACCCAGCCTACAGAAAACATCCAGCCCACGGAAAACGCCCAGCCTACAGAAATCACCCAACCTACGGAGAACGGCATCAACGCAGATACACAGGTCTCAACTGTAGACAAAACGTTGATAGGAGACCTCGAGCCGCCGCTGGAGTTTCTCAAACTCCTAACGTCGATCGAGGCGATTCAAGAGGAGATTGAGCTCCTCCTTGACAAGAATCCGTTGGACTCGCTATTCAGCTTTGAGCTGGCGAAACTTAAGCCGCCGCCCCCGCTTCCCTCGCCGAAGCCCATCAAGCCCAAGCGTGATCGCAAGGCCGATTTGGAGCGAAAAAGGAAAGAGAGAGAAGCCGAGGCCGCTGCGAGGGCTCTCCTTTCGGGTACCCGGCCCAGAAGGATGGCTGCTACTGTTGCGATTGGGGCTACGGCGGCGGTTCTGTCAGCCTTTGTTGCAGCTACGGAGGAAGAGGAAGAGGCACAGAGAGAGGCGGAGGCGGAGACGGAGACGGAGACAGAGGCAGAGGCAGAGGCAGAGGCAGAGGCAGGGGCAGAGGCAGGGGACGAGACGGAAGAGGACCTTCCAGAGACGGCGATTGTGCCGGAAGCGGAGCCAGCGGCTGCTGAAGAAGAGTTGGATGTTGAAGTAGAATCGGAGCGACAACAGGAACCGGCGCCAGTGCCCGTGGTTGAACCCGAGCCTGTGCCCGCCATACCTGCTCCTCCACCAGAACCCGAGACAGTGCCAGAATTCAGAGAAGAGAGGGTAATTGCTCAGCCCGCTCCTGAGCCCGTCCCTGTCGCGATTTCGGAAGAAGCACCCGCGCCTTCTATGCCTACACTTGAAGTTCCAGCAACGCAGACTGAACAGACGCAAGGGACGCAGGACGTCGCAACCGTTCGTGTACCCGTCCGACGTGGCCCGGGTAGGAGAGGATCGTCGTTGCCGAGTCCAACTGACGCGCCACCCCTGGTAACTGATGTGGACAATAAGGGATCATTCCAGATGTTCGACAAGGGGTGGATATTGCCGCCCGAACAGAAGAGAGGTGGGCGGCGGCCTGTAGAGAGGCAACCTTTGCCTCCCAAAAAGAGAATCAAAACTGGTAAGCGCTACGACACCAGAACTACGAGCCCGTTTCTAATCGATTGTTTTTTTCTACCCCGGTAGGCGACTACACCATGTCGAGATTATCTGTAGTGAGCACCACGGCATCTGAGAATCAGACGCTACAGATTTCTCCCGTGGTTGATACCACCCTTCCTCCTCCTGGACCAAGCGTACCACTAGAACGTCCAGTTCCGATTCTGGAGGCTATGGATGTTGATACTAGTGCGCTTCGGACGACAATCAGTGAAGAGCCTCCGTCTGAGGTTGCACCGAGAGAACCCTCGGAGACTGTTCGTGCCCCTTCAGTAATCATGGAACCCGCTTTTGTTCCTCCTCCTCCACCTGTTCCTGCCCCTGTTCCTGTTCCTGCTCTTGTTCCTGTTCCTGCGCCTGCACCAGCGCCTCCTGTCGTTCCCGCTCCCACGACAGACGTACCAACAATCCCTGTACTACCACCCACTACAGGCACACCAGCAATCCCTGTACCACCACCCACTGCAGCCGTACCAGCAGTTCCTGTATTACCACCTGCTACAGCCGACATTTTCAACCTTGATGGAATACAGCCGAAGCGCGTGGTGCAAGGACCAGATGGGCAAATCATCGTCGAGGTTCTCGACTCGCCATTGATTAGGAAGCAGATGACTAAGCTGAAGAAGGCTGAAAGAAAACGGCTTATGGAGCAGCAGCGGCAAGAAGAGGTGGCAACAGTCCAGCCGCAGGCTGAATCTGAGAAGGAGCCGTCTGAAGCCAGGCCATTGGACCATCAGGTTGTCCCTGTCGTTTCTGCAGTTGCTGGACCGTCGAGGTTGGCGCTTGGCCCAGATGGCCAAGAGGCCGAGTCAGAATTGAGTTCGTTAAGCGACCTTGGAAGCGAGGCGTTGGAAGCGAGAGAAAAGGAGGTCTATACGCCTGTGGTATCGGCGGGGCGTGGGCGGAGGAGAGGACCGCCCAGAAGAATGTCTGTTACGGCTGCTCTCGTTCCGGAAGACCTAGGAGTAATCAAAGAGTCTCAGGTGTTGGAAGGCGGAACACTTGGTACGTTCTCTTTGTGATCCTATGATTCGGTAGCGCTAACGTTTTGGGCTTTTAGTTTGGGCGAAAGCGAGTACGTTTACGCTCTATTAGCTGATATCGGTTTCTTTAACATTGATGCAGGGACATACCCATGGTGGCCTGCTGTCGTGTACGAATATGACGATCCAAGGATACCCTTGCAAGTCAAGGCACAGAGCGAAGCCCAAATCAAGAAGGGTTTGAGTGTATACATAATTCAATTCTTTGATAAAACTAGGTCATGGTGTGTTGGTCCCGTTGAAGGTTATTGTGCGATCGAAGACTAACTAAATGAAGGCAATCACTCAAGCGTGACAAACTCAAAATGCTTGGGGAACACCGGGGTGCGTCGTTGCCTTGCTGAGATTTCCTACCGTCTTAACAATGTTCAGAACTGGACGACGAGCTGCTCAAAAGGCAGAAATGGAAGGCACCTGCTAACAGATGGGAGTGTAGGTCAGCGTATGAGTAAGTGGCACTTTTGATTTCTACGTTACTATAATTCAGATTTGTCTTTCAGTGAAGCAATGTCGGAGATGGAGACGGTCAGCGATATAGCTCGAGCCGAAAGTACGGCAATGGCCCTGGAGCAAGATGCCTTTCGAGACACTGCACCGAATGTGCTTGAAGGAGATTCGCTTGCCCCTGCCGCCGTAAATATGGAAACAGATCCAATCGCGCTCCCCCACGTGCCATCATCGCCACAATCTGACCAGATGCAAGTTGACGACGAATTTTGATTGGCTGTACTATGTATTTACTATTGTTATATGAACGATCTACACCAATGTACACCTGCATGCTGACAGCACGTAATAATTTATTGCGAGAGCGAGAGCGAGAACCATGTGGAGCCCCGGAGTGTTAATGATCAAGTTCACGTTGTGTTGCACCGCTTCAGCCTATGTCACAGTGCCCCGACAGACGCTAGCGCGATGGCGTGGAACGTGCAATCGTGTGCGGCAGGTACCTCGAAACCCGGCTCCGTGCAAAAGCCGTACTTGGGCACAGCTCCGGTGAAGGCACCATTTGATCGCCGATTGTAATGTGAGAGACACGATCACGTGCCGTTCAAACTTGAAATACCCAAGCGTTGGCAGCGCTTCATTCACATCTCATTCAACCTTTCAAACGCCTACCACCATCTCCTCTACCAGGCTTTGGTTTTTAACACATCCAGCACGGATCCTGGGAGAAAATGTCGTCTTATTCGTCTTTTTTCTCGTCTGGGCTGCTAGCTCCCCCAGTGACTATATACAGCCGTAAAGATCTCCCTATGCACGTCAGTCCCGATGATGAAGAAATGGTCGGCGCGTCGCCAAGGGTGAATGGACTCTCCCCTGCTGCTCCATCGTCTCCGATGGCCATCCCGGATGACAGCGATACCGAGTTCAACATCTCTGACCGGGTGGTTACGCCTACCCGGGAACATCGGTCACGTACCCTCAGTTACACTAGCGGCAGAAAAATAGAACTATCACCTATCCGAGTTGACATGGATATCGGCGCGAGCGCCGGTAGTCATACTAGCCATAACCAGAGGACGCCCCGTTCACCATCTCAGCCCCCATCTGGCCGCCGTCTTCGTAGACGCCGCTCCAGCCTTGCTGGTTCGACATCTCCTATGTGTGCCATCAAGTCCGCCTCGAGAAGCATTGGCCATGCACTAGAGCTCCAGAAACTGCTTAGGTCCCCCATCAGGAGTAGAAAGAACAGTCTCAGTCTCGCTGCTGCCGCCACTGATATGTTGGCCGGCAATGGGACTAATACTGAACAAAACACATTGTTGACAAGGCTAAGAAGCGGCAGCACCAGTAGTTACAGGTTTGTTTCGTTGCGTTTGATCCTCGACGCATTTGTACTGACTACTCTTCATCAAAGGCGAAGAACCCTGCGCCGTGTTAGTATGGTCCCGCCCGCGCCTCCGCCGAGTGCGCCTCTTCCCGAACTACCCCCCTCTTTTGCGGACACACCGCTTTGCCGATTCCTACCAACACCACAGACGGCTGTACCTATAGTGAATTGGGCGCCCTTGGCGCAAAAAACAGTTCTTTCTCCAAAAGATACTTCGCCCACCATGTTTAGAAGACGAGACAGGTCCTATTCGGTCAATACTGACTATCGGATCGACGAGCTGAAAGAAAACTGATCTACAAGCTATGATGGCTTTATTGGCAAGGAGAAACGCCAAACCGACTTAAAGTTTCACGACGCAAGACACTTACGATAAATTCCACTTAATGTTGCCCCATTGACTGGGGCTCATCGCATAGCCATGGCAACCCATGGGAAACGGACTTCCACACGCATACATTGTACCTGTGTACTGTACCTGTGCTGATATTTCTTCGTCCACACCCCGGCTCTGTTATTGCTTTTATAGATTTGTCACTGTTACAAGGCGTCCATTGGACACCGTTTGCTATCGCTTTCGACATAGGCTTATTTATCTATTTATCTTATCCTCGCCTTCCGCCTGGTTTCGTGGATAGAGCATTTTGCTAGTGACTTTTCCCATTTCCATTTCTTTAACTATAGGTAGCTCGTGCATCGTAGATTAATCACCTGGCGAGATACGTGCAGTTGAACTGTACCGTACCATCTCGCCTTAATAGTATTGGTCCTCTAGTTTGCCATCAGTTAATTATCACACAATAGCGAATGGAGTAGGTATTCAATAATATTGACGTATAATAATTATATAAGGCCACAATTCAAGCCTTCCAAGTCAACGCAGTGAACTGTGTGGACCATTTCATTGACTGTCTCATGGAAACGCTTACTCGCCAGCTGCAATCCCAGTTATGCCTTTATGCGATTAACTTGACGTGATTAGCTTCAAGGAACGATCGCATTGTATAAGCAAAGAGCGATATGGTGATGGAAACCTGACAGTGACCCACCGGGGAACAAACCCCATTTTCGTCTAGGTCCAACCCCTGTCCACCAATCATCATTTTTCAATTTATCGATATACTCTATTAGATCCCCTTCGATGAAACTTAATTCATTGTCTTCGCTGCCCTATCTCACAACAAGATTAGAGGCAGGGAACGACAGAGAGCTCAAGCCGAATAAAAGAACGCTCACGTTATAATTGTACAACGCAATGGCTGCTATTCCCGATGTACCGCCATCTGACTGCCCGATTAACTGTACATGATTCGCTGGGACGAATTGCCACATTGCATGAACTAAAACTATTATTGTAGCAGTGAAAACATCTCACCTGGAAACAAGCCCCACGTTCCGCCAGGACCAAAGCCCCCCAACCAGTTACCATTGACTTTATAGATATGCTCTATTAAATCTCCTTCGACGAAGCTTAATTCATTATCTTCGTTGGGCTATCTCACGATTCGGTTAAAGAGACGATCGCCAGCTAAAACCTAAGGAAGATGCACTGACATCAAAACCATATAACGCAACGGCCGCTATTCCCGTCATGCCTTCTTGCAGATTCTTGATTATCTTGACATAGTTGGCTGCAGGAACGGGCGCGGAATAGGCAAAGGCAAAGGCTTGATTGCTACGACTGCGAACAAAAATACTTACCAGGAAATAATCCCCATTTGCCTCTAGGCGCAAGGCCTGCCCACCATTTGGCATCCTGTCCCAACTTGTCTATTTGTTCTATTCGCTCTCCTTTGACGAAAGTTATCTCGTCATCTTCTCTGGCCTGTATATAACACGATACGATCAGAGCCGGTCGTATGGGACGGCAGGTTCAAGCTTTGAAATACACTTACGTGAAAGTTGTGTAATGCGATGGCTACTATCTCTGACCCATTTGGTCCCCCAGGAAACGTTGTACCATTCTTTAGCCCGGTCAAAGTAGCTGAACCTGATGCGTGTTGGTGACTGTCGGGTATGTAACTCGCGGAGCTTATATACGTTGGTGTGACACTTCCTGGAGCACAGAATATGGAGAAGGCAGGAAGTGGAATAGTATATGCATTTACTTGAGGAATCGGGAACAATGGTAATGTATGTGATGACATTGTTAATCTGATTTCCAGCTACGTTGCTGCTCTGCGATAGGCCTCATTCGGATTCCAAAAGGTTATTCTGGGTTCAAATGGACTTTGAGCTCGCTTACCTGCCAAGTATGGCTCGTTTGTCTCGCGGCTATTTGAAGCTGAAGTTAAGGATGAGAAATTGAGAATCTTATAACCGACACGTCTACGCGCTTACTAGATCCGCCAATCACTTGAGGGATAGATGTCGTTATTTGATGATTGTAATTGCCTGCAACGTCTGTAAACTCGGAGTCCAGTATGTCAAAGTCGTGAGCGCTGGAAAATGCCATGATTTCCGACGCTCGCAGCGTCGCTGAGTGAAATAGATGTTGGCATGGGAAATTGAGTTGCACAGGAATGCCGCATAATACCCGATGGGGAATAGCGCGGCCATTCATGTGCACATGCCTCCTACGGATAAGAGTTATTGAAAATTACAAAGTTTCAGAAAGGCCCTCGACCTTGAGAAGAGTTCTATGTGATAATATTAGATAAGTGACGGCTAAAATGAGAGAGAATACAGATGGGTATCATTTCTACGTTTTATACAGTTTCGCACCGGTAATAATGTCACAGAAAATAAAAGACGCACTCCGAATCGTTGAATAATCAGCGTCTGTCTTTTTAGTAGTTAGAATTAATTCTTCGATGGAGCAAAATGGGATGAAGAATTCACCTTTGTAGAGACCTCCGAGCAGAAGCAATTAAGTGTTTGAAGTGATAATCTCAGCTTCAACCAATGCAACTTTTGGCTGCTCTTTCGGTTGCTCAATCGGTTGTTCCTTTGGCTCCTCGAACAAAGCCAACCGTTCCTTTGGCTCCTCGAACAAAGCCAACCGTTCCTTTTCTCGTTTCGGCATTTCATCCGCCTTCAACGAGCAACTCCCATACAGTTCTATCTCCATCTCTTTCAACTGCTGTAAAAACCCAGTATTCGGCGAGATCTGCGGGCGTACACGAACGATTTGTCCCAAAGCAGCTTTCAGAGTCATCCCCTTCCGTTTCATTAAATATGCAGTGACGAGCATGGGCGAGCGAGAGATGCCCGCCGCGCAATGCACCAGRATCTTTCCAGTGCCCTTCTTGGACGCTATGGCTTCATCAATGATTTCGCAAGCTGGATCGATGATCTTCGAGATGGGAGCCGAGATAGAGTCGCTTATGGAGAGGCGATAGTATGTCACGCCATCGAATTTCTTCGAAGGATTTGCACCGATGCTCAATACGTGGGTTATGGAGTTTTCCATGAGAAACAGCTTGGATGAGGCTGCTGAGCGCGGTCCCAGATACAGCGATGGTGGAAGAACTAGAGAGGCTGGATCCTGAGGAGCTTGCGCTTGACGCTTGCCCCGGGCCATTGTCGATGACTGTTTTCTCAAGTGTTATTTATAGCTTTATCGGAGTTCCAGATGAGAGCACACCCCTGGCGAGGAGGGCTCATTCAGAGAGTTCGCACTGCTTATGATGCAGAACCATCTTGGCTATCGAGGAACAATCRATCGGACTTGGGATTTGTGTATCATAGAAGAAACTTCAAATATATAGCGAACTTGAACGGGACGTGAAATCAAAGTTAGAACGTGCGTGCCAAACTGGCAGGTGCCAAAGCTTAAGCTCGTGCAACGGCGATCAAAGTTACGCACGATTAGAAGCTCATTCATGAGACGGGGATGATTCATTCTATACATGGTCTAGAGAGGAGTAGCTACTTATGCTTGGGTACCCCATTTGCGTATATCAGCTAGCGAGGGTGGCCATTGGGCGGTATTGGACCCGGAGGATCGGAGGGCGTTGTGACCTTGAAGGTTTGTTGAGGGCAGTACTGAAGTGGTGCAATCGTGGGAGGCCTCAGCTGCCACCATACCTCTTTACTCATGTCCTGCTTCAATCTCCGCGACGCCAGCGCCGATGACGACGACGACAACCCCATTTACGCTTTAGATCTTGGCGTTCAGCTGCCTCGATCAGAAAAGCGTACTGAGTCGGAGAAGAAAGACCATCCACGAGAAACAGTTCTTTTGGAAAAGGGCAAAGGAGCAACCCTAGCCTCTAGTCGGCGACCGCGCAGGAACGTCTATATATGTCAACCAGCCGCCCTCCGCTACGCTTCCAAAGTTGAATGTTGAATGTACAGCGCGTCACGCGTCACGTCGGAGTTCCAAATTTACTATGCTCAATCAATCATCCGACGACGCCATTCGCGCATTCTTTTGCCTCATCGAAGGCGACAATACACCATTCGAAGTACAAATTGCTGCCAACAAGAAGATAACCCATTTGAAGGAGATTATTCACAAGAAAGGAATCAACCTTACAGAGCGCCCGATTCTTGCCAAAGACCTAACCCTTTTGAAGGCGGGTACAACCCAGAGTCCAGCTTACACTCGCCGTTCTATGTTTTTGTAGGTTGATGTAGACCTCGATGCACATGCCGATTCTCTTAGCCAACTTGTAATCAAAGATGATGGTATTCGGATGTTGGACTGGAAGTACATCTCGGAGTTTTGGCCGAAACAGCCCGCCGATAATAGACTTTATATCTTCGTGATGCTCCCGGCTACTACTGGTGAGCAGAGCATTTCCTGGCGAAGAGGACTGTACATATTGTGGTAAACCGTCCAGATGCACCCGATCGCCACCGCGATAAACGACGACGTGAATCTCCATGCACTCCCCCTGGTAAGCCAATCTCCATCGTTACCCTTCGAATTGCTCACTTTCAGTGTCCTGTAGACGTCCTCGACCTGCGGAAAACAAATCGACTCACAACGAAGCTTCCTTTAGTTCAAGAGCTCCGTGCGCTTCTTGAGAAACCCCTAGCCGACTCGGAGAAAGTCCCCATCCAACAAGAGAAGTATGACGCTCTTTTTTCCGACCTTCGCCCAGACGTGTGCAGCAGGCGTGACCTTGACACTTTGTTCACGATTGGGGTAGAAGTCCCAGTCCTCGCGATTATTTTTACAGCGGTCAGCGGTCCTCCGCCTTCAAGTGGTACCGAGTGCGCCTTTGTTTCGTTTTGGGATGCCAATATACGTGGAATCGTCGAACTCCTGATTCCAGAGGGAACGAGCATCCGTAATAGTAACCGGCATACAGAGACGCGAAACCTACGCCCCGACTTTGATTTGGGTTCCTTTTGGGCACAGCTTGCCCGTTTAGAGGCGAAGAGAAGGGACCTGAAGACGTGGCTGACCCTAGGGCGGAACTGGTCGACAAGCTCAAGGCTGACAAGTTCGGCTGGGTTTATAAGCCTGCTCCTTTCGTGCTTGGTAAGCGTTTGTGCTGTTATATTCTCATCTCAACTCTTTTCATAGGCTACTATTGCCGCGCATCTGAAATGACCCTCTGCGCCATTCTCGAACCCGATAGGCCAAGAAGCAAGGCAAGAATTTTCGACATCGTCATGGTTGATTTGCGATTCAGAAAAAATCGCATTGCTAACATTCGTCACCTCATCAATCTTTCCTCTCTATTTCTCATATTGGCTGGCCTTGTGTCTTCTCTCAATGAATTCGAACGGATTGATAAGTATGCACTACATTCATGTCTGAGTACTTGTACTGAGACGAGCATAGGACAAATTCCAGGGTCGAGCTCTGTCATCAAGACCTTTAAGCACGCCATTGCTTGTGCGAAAGTCAAACACCTCGAAAGGATATACAAACTCATCGAATTACATTCGGTCCCGAATACGGACAAGTTATTCATGGCGAAGGATGACGTGGTATGCTTGTTACCACGTGGAGTCAATTCCCGTCCAGACATCGAAAAAGAACTGCGAGAATGTCTTATATGTGTTCTAGAGGCGCTTGTCGTACGAATTGTGATTTTTTTGATCCTGGAGGCAAGTGCTCATCTTGTTCAGGTTGCCCATCAGATTCCATTATATCATCGCGATGTTCGGTGGGAGAATATTATTCGCAGAGCGGACGATGAGTCGAAGTGGTTCGTGATTGACTGGGAAGATGCCACTATGCCGCCGACATTCGCTCAGCCATTGTTTGCGAAGGACACCCACTCGCCGGATATTTTTCGTGATGGGCATGGCCCAGAGGTTGATATCTGGGCCATTGGGTGTCTGATTCAAACATCTGGGGTGGCGGCGGCGGAAATGCTGGAGCTCGGAGCGCGTATTCGCGAGGAATCTCATAAATTGAGTGCACAACAGGTTTTAGTGCTGCTCACGTCCCCTTGAAGGTAAATATATGATATGGGCTGCCTCTGTCGTATCCTCATTGTCGTGTGCTGGCATTCAGTACTCAACGACGCATTTCACATGTCCTCCTATGATCTTTGCTTTCTGATAGGCACCGCATTTTGTGACTTGATGCGCGTGATTCGTAACGCGTAACGCGTAACGACTAGCGTCCGGCAGTCGGTATGCGCGCCCATATGACTCGGACTCGTCGTGTGGATTATAACGTAGCTCACAGCCTATATCTGACAAAACAGGCCAAAATCAACCTTTCTGGTTCGTGCCACTTCCAGTGCGGCCTCGGAAACGTTCCGTTCACTCTATTCAGCAAGATTACGATGGCAAGCCGCCTGTTGCTGGTCAGCAAAACTGATAAGATGACTACACTACGTACCTGTGCGATGGCTGGGTAAATCGTCTGTATGCTACAGTTGGGGTTTCTCTTTGAAGTATATAAACGCAAGAAGCTGCAATCATAAGTTAAATTTGACCTCATGTATCAACAGTAGTTGCTTTAGGAAAAACCATATCATGTGTTGGGTTCTGGCCGACCCTTCCGGAACGCGCACAAAGAATGGTGACTTCTGAGAATATCTGCACTAAACGATATACTTTCAGGCCTGTCTTTTTTCTATGTAGAAAACTAAATTCTATTTAATGTTGAGTCTGCAAACGAAGTTATCTTACGATCTCGTTCAAGTTGATTTTCCAGATCATCAGGAAAAACCAAGAATGCTAATTAAGCAAGTGAAAGTAACTTTTTTGTAACTTTTTTCTATTGTATGAGCCATTAATGCTCACACAGCACATGTCTGCTTCCATAGAGTGCATATTCAGCTATCTGTAGTTGCTAGCAACATAATTTGACAGGAATAGAACAGCACTTATGGCTGTATGCTTACTTTCACTTACTAAATTTTCCTTAATGCCAATTTCAGTTCTGTGTGATAAACAGTAGGTTTTTTACTATTCTAATTAAATGCTCCTTGCGATCCCTGCCAATTTGTCCAGGTTACACACCCCTAAGCATGGTTTTGTATGTTACCAAGTATTGGAGAGATTAAGGAAAATTAGTGATCCTGGTTTTTCCTGATGATAGTGTGCATATGTAATGCCACATTTGGCATGTGCCCAAACATCTCTTCTTCTGGCCGGAGCATCCCATGAAGTTATGGCCTTAACTAAAAATACACTGTGAGTTCACTTTCACATACGGTTTGACAGCACCTCCAACTTCTTTATCCGCAATGTCAATCCTGGGAGTTTACAGCTCAGCGCCGGGCTTTAGGCGACTAGTCCCGTGGCCTCATAATGCTCATCAGGAACGACATAAGTACCCACTTGCGTCCACCGTAGTCATACATCGGGTGAATGATACCGTTGCACCCATCTTTCATGACCAGTTTCTGGAGTGAGAGACTTGCAATCCAATTCAGACCGGTAATACGAACAAATATAGAAGAAGAAACTTACAGGTCATCGATTTCAGCCTGACTATTGGGTGTCGGATTTACGGAGAAAGCGGTTTCGCTATGGATTAGGAGTTCCATTATTCAATAGCAAGCTAGCGGTGTGAGCCTACCTTGCTGATAATCAGATCCTTGTGGTTGAGCTCTTCAAAACCACCAAATCTTTTGTCCGTGCGAACAACATCAAAATCGTCGTGCCTGTAGTTGTCTGACATGGTAGTCCGAATGCAAGAGGTTCGTAGTAGACGAGAGTTGGAACTCCGACTCGGATGGTCGCTATAAATAGCACCATTATTAAACTGGCAAAGCTCGAATCTTGGATCCAGATCTCCTTACGACGAGGAAAACAGAAGACGATGTGAACGTCGGAGATGGGACTCGCAAACCACTACAACCCCATCAGAGCGGCTAAGCCGATCATAACTAGCAGAAGCGTGTGACTCACCGACGGTGACATGAAAAATCATGGGTTGATGTACGAGGAGAGCATACTATGCATAGGCTAGAGAGAAGAAACAGTACTTATGCTTGGGTACCCCAGTTGGTTATATCAGTCACCAAGTCTTCAGCTTGTTGGCTATAACCAAATTTCTTAGTCTGCGGGTTGTACGATGTATGTATATCAAAGAAGGCCATGGGTTCGAATGCCCCCGCTTGCACAAACCCTTGGGCGTCCCTCAGGCCCACTATGGCGGCACTGGTGCATCCACCGAGGATCCTAGAAGATAAATAGCTCAGGTTAAATAAAAGGCGTACGTCCATGGATACTTGCCGTTTGTAGTCTTGCGAAGATTTGCTATGAGATATTTTCTGGGTCGTCAACGCCGTTTTGAACGGTTTCGGCGGTTTGTGGAAATTTAACTCGTTTCCCGACAACCAACGGGTGACCGGGGCGAACCCCTGCGTGGCGGTGGCCTTTCCCTGCTTAACAGACCCTTGGATAAAGGAGGGACTACCCGTTGGAAACCCGTGAGCACCTGCAAGTTGGTAATCGGCAGATATCTTTGCGAGCTGGTCCGTTGTCGAATAGACCTTCCAAGCATTATTGCCATCGTGCCATACTCCARCTGCGAGACATCTGGCTGCCGATTGAAGGTCCTTGTCACGTTTTTATTGGAAAATACGAAAGGGAGCTGCATTGCCTTGAGTTCCATCATTACTACAGGGGAGATTGTGAGAGAAAGCAAAAGGTAATGAGATACATACACTACGTACCCGTGCAAAGGTCGAGCAAACAGTCTCTGAAGTTGCGCTTTGGCTGCAGTATGTATATAGTCGCAACAAGCTTCATTCTCAAATTAAATTGACACGAACCAAAAGTAGTTGTTCTAGGCAAAGCTTAATGCGTTGAATTCGGGCCGACCCCCTCGAACGCGCACAAAGAAGGGTGACTTGAAGAATACCCGTTGGAATCTCATCTGACTCACGTATGCAGGAGAGATATACGTGTAACACCGAAGCGCTAATAATATGCTATTGGGCCTACCAGTCTTTTTTTGCGTCCATATGAGAAGTTATCTTACCATCTCCTTCAGGTTCTGTGCGGTGCGGCATTACTAGGATCCATTCTCGAATGACTTYAATTGATTCAGCCTGACCTTCACATGGTTTAAGAAACCTTGCACTCCCTAACGCCGACATNNAAGTACATTATTTTCTAGACGTGGACAAGATGGTCAGCGGGTATCTGCTGTTACGGAATACAAAGGCCGGAAATGGCGGCCTAGGCCTCTTGGGAAGTGGCAGTGGAAGCCGAATGCGGGAGGGAAAACGGATGTCCTACGTATACGCCCTCGGCTTCCCATGCCAAAAAAGGAACGTTTTCTTTGTCCAGGTACGTTCAAATATAATAAGAATTGAAACTGTGGCGGTGCAGCTCCCTGATGTTTACGACAATCGCTCGAAGGTATCCACGATGTGGCTGAGCCGAATGGTCCAGGACGTAAGACTACTAGGTGGCCTAGAAGGTGTCATTGTCGGCGGCTCGAGTGCATAGGAYATGACGCTAAGGGCAGTGAGGTGGTGATAAAAGAGACGGATCTATACCACAGCGCGAGAAGGAGGCTACCAGTTCGAGACTCAGAGTTATCTTGAGTTCAATATTAACATATTACAGTGTCTCTGAGAGCCGCTAGTCAGCGCATTCGTATTTGACGTCGCGGTGATTGAACTGCTTGAGGATATGCTGGRGTTGAGTCCAAATTGATATGACCTGAAATTACGCCCTGTCGCATACGTCATAGCCTTAGCCACAGTACGGATTTCAAACTTGACGCATGTGAGAATTTACATATCAGCTGGCCGGATCTTACTAGGCGACTAGTCCCGTGGCCCCATAGTGCTCAGCAGGAACTGACATCAGCACCTACTTGCGTCCGTCATAGTCATACATTGGATGAATGGTACCGTTGCACCCATCTTTCATGACTAGTTTCTGGAGTGCGAGGCYTGCAACTCAATTCAGACAGGTAATATAAGAAAAAATAGAAGAAACTTACAGGTCATTGATTTCAGTGTGACTATTGGGTGTCAGGGATTTGCGGAGAAAGCGGTTTCTCTATGAGAGCTCCAATATTCAACAATGAACTAGTATGTGAACCGACCTTGCTGGTATCCTGATTCTTGTGCTCGAGCTCTTCAAAGCCACCAAATCTGCTGTCTGTGCGAAGAACGGCAAAATCGTCGTGCCTGTAGTTGTCAGACATGGTAGTCCGAATCCGGGAGGTTCATAGCACACGTCAACATTAAAGAGTTGGAACTCCGATAGTACCTGAATAGCAACGTCAAATGACACAGCTTAAAGTTAGAGATCACTGGTCAAAATAGCAATATACTAGATAATAGGCCTGACGAAGATTTTTTCAATGACACGCAAACATTAGTGAAAAGAAATCTTAATACACRTTCCCACTTTCGTTCTAAAGATTCTGTCGGGCAAAGCTGCGTTGCACAACTCCTATTGTACGATGGAAGCAGTAATGATATCGATAACAAGATGGAGAAGATGACATGGGCTATGAACAAGTATGCATATATATAATGAAGGTATGAAATATACAGTGGCAAGGCAAGGGCCAGGTCCAAGCCGTATTGCATTTTTCGCGCTGATTAGAACGAGAATCCTTGCGAGAATCCGCGCGGACGTCCAGAACCACTGAAACTGCTGCCGCCAAAACCACCACCACCRAAGCTATGGTGACTGTATCCGCCGCCGCTGCCGCCGCCCCCGAAGCTGTTGAAGCCGCCACCAGCACCACCGAAAGAGGTATGGCCAGAATTATGGAACTGTGCAAAGAGCTCCGAAAGATCGACGTTCATCGCACCGCCCATACCGCCCGGGGAGCCGTCGTTGAGACCATCTTCGTCCTCGCCCATATCGTATCTCGCTCGTCTATCAGGATCAGAGAGTACAGCGTTGGCTTCAACGACCAGTTTGAACTTCTCTTCGTCGCCGCCCTTGCAAGGCACTCAGTGGACAGATATGAGTGTGAAAATCTTGGAAAGCTCACCTTGTCTGGATGGTGTTTCAGACTTTCCCGCCTATAGCCTTTCTTAATATCAGACTCGTTACAATCCCTCGCAACACCAAGAATCTTGTAGTAATCTTTCGTCTTGCTCCTTTTCAGCGCTGCCTCGGCTTTCTTCAACTCAGTTCTTAATGCCCGGACATCTCCATCTGAACCTTCTGTTTGCGCTTGTTGTATTGCAGACTTGAAGTCGGAAATTGAGGAGTCATATTTTTCGAAATGAAGGTTCAGTCGCGCCCTTGTTCGAAGAGCTTTGAATGAGGTAGGGTAGAGCATCAGTGATGCCTCTGTATCTGAGAGGGCATCCTCGTGTCGGTCCAACTGTAGACGTATTAGGACTTTGCCAGATTCGCAGATGGTGGGATAATGCACCTTAAGTAGCGTCGTTGCCCGATTAGAGAGCAACGTCGCGCGCATCTGTCCACCGCCACCTTCCTCTGCAGCTTCTCCCACCCTCTGGAAGAAGAGCGTACTCAGAAAAATCATCAAGGATTCCATATCCCACACTTACGTCCAGGGCTTCTCCATATTTATCCACAGCCTCGTTCAGTCGACCAGCCTTAAAAGCCACATTTCCCTCTTCCTTCAGCTTCTCCACATCTTTTACCCGTTTCCTCAGTTTCTGCGCCGGTTCATATCCTGGATCCAACCTTAGCGCCGACTGTGTGTGCTGCAACGCCTGTGGCAGTTTCCCGCCCAAAAACAGGACAAGCCCGCGTAATGTCAACACGTCTGGAGAATTTGGATTTAATCGGAGAAGATCACTAAATTTTTAGAAGGATCGTTATTGTCAATATCATGAGAGATAAGGTTTAGAAACTTGCTTGGCTGCATTGTGAGCTGCCTCCCAGTTCTTGCGACAGAGCTCTAGTTCCACTCGCCATATCCTCCACTCCGTAGGTAGTTCGCCGCCTTCCCCCTCGATCGCTTGCAAACACTTGTCAAGCGCCAGACGTGCATGGCCCCAGTCTTTTCGTTTCTTTGCCTGTTCAAAATTGTCTATATGACTTTCCAAGCCTTGAACTTTGTCGTATAGCTGAACGGCAGTAGTATTGTTGGGCTCCATGGTAAGCACGGTGTTGATGGTCGTTGCCGCAGGTGTAGTGGCTCCCAGCGCTAATTGACAGCGTGCGAGACGAAGGAGAGTCTTGGATGAGGGCGCGTCTGATTGCAAGGTGGCGGCATGTTGGCAGTCTTCTAATGCAAGCCGGAAGCGTTTGAGCGCCATATACGATGCCGCACGATTCGTGTGGAATGCCGGGTCGGATGGATTGAGCTCTAGTTAATATCACCATAGTCAACACACTGCTTCTCCGTCAAAAAACATTGTCAAAAACGCGCCGATAGCCTTGGTATATAGATCTATGGCTTCATCATACTTCTTCGCCTTGAACGCTACATTTCCTTCCTCCTTGATATGCTCAGCCTTCTTGGTCTTGTCTTCTTCTTCCTGCTGTTCTCCGAGACCATCAGACGATGGTGGTGTAGAAGTCTCATCACCATGTGATGAGGACGAGCTCTGTGATGGTGGCTGCGATTTTAGCTCGTTGACTGTTTCYTCAACCGGGCTGTCTTTCTGACTATAATATCAAGTGGAATATGGCATAGAGAAACACCGTCCAAATCTTCAAGAGAACAAGACGCACTCTGGAGCGCCATCCGACCCATTGGTCGCGCGCTTTTTCTGCCCTGTCTTTGATTTTTTGGAGGGCATGTGGTTGTCAGGGAATGCGTGCGCCTTGCGGATAATGTTGGCTTAGTTCACGAGTGGAAAAGACCAGATATGCGAGTCCTTTTGAAAGGAGGACGGGAGAACCTGCCGAGAGTTGTGCGTATTTGTCCCTGTTGCACGTCCCGAAGTCCGCATGGCCAGGCCCTTTGATCCCCATTAACTCCGGGTAAGCTGATGCAAGTGCATGAACTCATCGATTTTGCTGACAAGGAAGAATTTATACAGTCATTTTCGAGAATTCCGTTTGTTGAATATAACGCCACGCCTTGGTTTTTCTGGATTGTCAGTCAGCCTTCTTCTCATCAGCTACTCGTGATCATGAAAATAGGGTTAGTACTTGGGATTTCCGAATCCTGTCGGTCTTCTCTCAATTAGCGGCCCCTTCTAGACCTCTAGAACGGGAAGAATCAATATCAATCAAACAGCAGACACACGTGGTTGGCTGCTGGGTCGTCAAAACGTTCTCTCCTGAAGCCGACTACAGATGCTCGTTTTTTTGTATTATGCACATAGCCAGTTGATGGGCGTCCTCCTCCAGCGGGACTTTCGGCCACTTTTTCTGTGAAGCGTATGTAGCAACTATTGTTAATAAAAGCTTCATCAGTTATAAAAGCGCTTTAGTGCATATCAGGAACGAGATGTCGATCTCTTGGTAATTAATAGACTCGATTAATGTGCACGATAGTATGTGGCAGGGTTTGATCTTCGTTTGCGTACCTTGCCAACCTAGATCGACACTGGCTTATCCGGCGGGCGTCAACTGGGAGGCTTTCATTCACTGATGCAATGACAAATACTTTCCAACATGTCACTATCACGGATACCAGAGAAAAAGATACCAGGTTTTCTAAATTTACGACGCTCAAGTAAGATCACACATAGTATTTGCTACAATTCGACGCATGTTGGATATACAATAAATACACCCAATTTGTTGTTATGGATGTAGCATAGACAACAGCGATTGATGGTGATCTAATCACCTTGTCGTTGTGCACCCAATCGTGTTCGTTGCTTGAAGGGTATGGTAAGCGAAGGATGCCATAGCGAGATGGTGATAACACGGCGCTTATATCATAGGAGGTTTTACCATGTCGGTGCAGCAATCACTAAACCTGTAGGCGAGGCGGATACACCGTAGCCATTGTCGCGCAGAGGGGATGCGAGATGGTCGGAGGCCGATGGGTACTTGCTGTACAGTTGAAAGCGCTTGTGCCGYTCCCCGCCCACATCAGGAAAAGGTGTCTCCTGTGTCGATCAGAAATGATCGCCTGATGTTCATGCAGTCCGATATGGACCTTGGCAACTTTGGCGGAGCAGGATCGGACAATTCTCATGGATTTTGCGGGAATAGGTGTTTGCCCGAGACTATCCAGACACTTACAAGTATATCGTAATTCATAGTTGGTAATTCTAAGTGGCTGAGAGTATCGAGGCGAACGTAGAATGTAGTCTATGT
>JNHV02000287.1:0-22255 GCA_001691785.3 Amanita brunnescens Koide BX004
CTGTGGTCCTGTTGAGCTTCTGGGACTCCAATGTACGTTCCTAGCATCTACTCAGTCCCTGCCTGATAATGTGACGCAAGCTCAAACATGTACCTGCATACACTATTGTAAGTCACCAGAGTGCTCCAATAACATTGCTCGTTAATTAATACGCAGGTTCTCTGTGTAGCTATGTGTGGCATTAACATCATTGGCGTAAGGTAAAGTTSCTGGTCTGTTCTCATGTCAATCATCCCGAGTGACGTCCCATTTTAGGTACTTCGGAGAAGGTAATGAGGATTCCGTTATTTCCGCAATGCTCATGATTTATATCCGCACCTAGCCGAGTTCTTCTTTGCGCTAATCAAAAGTATGCACCACGCTTCTTGGCATTAATCCAACTCATGATGCAATGTAGTCGCTCTGATTCTTGCCCTTCTATTGGCCGGATTGATCATTGATCTTGGAGGGGGCCCTAACCATAAACGTACGGGCTTCGTGGTACGRCCACTCGTTTCTTGCATTCAACTCGTCGCTGAACGATGATATGCTTCAGTATTGGAAACATCCAGGTGCTTTGAATCGTGCCAATCTCGTGCACAGCAATATCAACACAGATCGCTTTTTGGCGTTTTTGTCGGTGATCGTTCTGGCCTCTTTCTCATATCAGGGAGCGGAGCTTGTCGCCATGTGAGTTCAAATGCGTATTTGATGTGGGTCGTCCTAACTCGCGTAGCGCTGCGTCAGAAACGGAAAATCCTCGCCGGAACATATCCAAGGCTGTACAACGTGTCTTTTACAGGATTACCCTATTCTATGTAGGCCCAGCCGGAGTTCATGTAGCCCCCGATTTTGGCACGATGCTGATCTATCATCAGATTCTTGGCATTTTAATGATCGGAATGCTCATCAGCTATGATAACCCGGACCTCTTGCACAGTATGTCGTCTTGCTTCATGAAATGCTCTTAATGATCCAATTGACGGTTTGAAGGTACTGGAACCGCCGCCCAATCACCATTTGTTATTGCGTTCAATACTGCTGGTGTTAAAGGTTAGCATTTCGCTTTGAGTCCTTGTCAGTTATCTCATGTTTTTGAACCTAGTTTTCCCCCACATCATCAATGCCTGCGTTTTCACGAGTGCTTTCTCCTCTGGAAGCAGTGGTCTCTTTGTTAGTTCACGTATTCTCTACGGTCTTGCTCTTCGTGGACATGCACCAAGGATTTTTGCGTACTGCACAAAGAATGGTGCTCCGATCGCTGCGGTCTTAGCCTCTGTAAGTGTGCCAAGAGCTTAGGTCAATACTCATCACCGATATTCAGTCCTGTTTTTTACCCTTATCATTCATGAGCGTTGCAAGTGGCTCTGCAACAGCATTTAAGCAAGTATTTTCCTTAATCGCTACCCTTAGTAGTCCATTATCTGAGGAACTCTTAGCTGGCTTGTGAACCTTGGAACGGCAGGTGGATACTTTTCATGGTTTACAATCAATTTAACGTACATATGTTGGCGTAAGTCCATTTCAAGGTTACCCATTGCACGGCTTGTAACTGATGCGTAGGACGGGGAATGCTTGCCCAAGGATTTGATTTGAAAAAGAATGTCTATAACAACCGCTTCCAGCCATATATTGCTTACTGGGGTATTTTCTGGAATGTCCTGTTCATCCTCATTCATGGATTCAAAGYGTTCTTCACATGGAATGTCTCTGACTTCTTGACTGCTTGTGAGTATTGAGATAAAATATTTGTTCGTATTCTTAATAGCCTTGTCAGATATCAATATTCCCATTTTCATTGGATTATATCTCTTCTGGAAAATTTGGAAGCGCACATCGATCTGGAAACCGGAGAAAATGGACCTTGTCACAGTACACTTTTAATATGTTGGCGGCTATCATATCTTATACTTATCTAACTTTAGGGAATACCCACAATCGAAGAAACTGAATCGCCAGAAGAGCCCCCAAAGAATATATGGGAGAGGATCGCGGCCTTTCTATTCTAGTGCACTTGCAACGCCAGTTATTTTAATTGCGTATTAAACGCATGCATATCATGCTCATCGCCATTATATTTTATGAAACTCGTACGGGGTACATTTTAGRCAGTCATTAAGGGATGAGTGGACGGTCGACACCCGTTCAATGACATTCTTTAAACGGTTTCGACTGCATATGAGATAAAGAAATAAACACTAGTGTCTAGTGTGAGTGCGCTAAGAACAATAAAAAACTAAGATACCAACATCTACGAGCGCCTAATCCTCTGCATTTCCCCTTCTCATATCACCTTCCATGGCAAGCCGACGGTCGACTCCGCCGGACATTTTCTATCCAACCCTTAGTATGATCCGTCGCCAAGCTCAGAAAGCGACATGCCGAGCGGAGAATCAACAAATCTTTGGTCCGTATGAGACGCCATGATCCAGGTGGTCCTCTTCTAGTAATCTGCCGGTTGGGGCCAGGCCTGAAAGCCCCAGCTAAGGTATGGCTTTAGAGGGCTCGGGCCTATGTAAAATCAGGCCGAGCCTCCAGATAAGATGGCTGAGGCCGGGGCCTCAGTAGCGCAGTGGGGTGGC
Organism: Amanita brunnescens Koide BX004; assembly: GCA_001691785.3. NCBI lineage: Eukaryota > Fungi > Basidiomycota > Agaricomycetes > Agaricales > Amanitaceae > Amanita > Amanita brunnescens. The sequence continues at coordinate 2,562 of JNHV02000287.1, forward strand.
CAGTAAAGTGGCGGACAGACGAGGGTGCGGAGTAATCTCATCCCCTTTTCTGCCATGTCATCTACCTCTGCAAACGCTCTCTGCATTGCTTCGCGATCCTCTACCGCTTCGTGGACGAGGGGCCGGGCCCATACTCCCTCTTGATTCTGCTTCCTTCCACGCTCGACGGCTTGCATGTATGGCCAGTGCGAACCTGCGATCAAAAATTGTTGCATCCTCAGGGTGCGAGAGGGAGATGGAAGGTAATAAATTGTACTACATATACTTTATTATGCTTGACGATAACGGTACTTTGTTAGTAGACTACTGTGTTTGGTAACTCTGAACGCCGGATAATTGGGAGGAAGAGCTGCCTGTGCTAAACAGTGAGACGGATCCTCGAGGTCTGCCGGCACCGATGTTGTCTAGCTCTCTTTTGCGATCATCAGATTCCCCACTTGCTTTGCCAAACGGAAGGGAAAATTGGATCGTAGAGCTGCATTAGGAGGGTCATGTCACGCTTGAAGCACTATTATCYGGAGCGAGGACGGTGGCGACATATGAACACCATACTCTTCCCTCGACATCAAACTCACCATGCTCGCCAGCCGGTGATATAGGCATGCATGCGTATTTCGTGGTTTGTGGATTYAAACAATGCTGGGAAGAGCCAGGTGACTTTACGGAGGAAAGCATRGAAGAGCGATAGTGGTCTACAATGGCGTGGAAGGCGGCCTGGCTGCGGTCGAACTGAAGCAGAAGCGGGCCACTTGGACATAGGACGAACAGAGTATGGGATATGCAGATAGCAAGCACGGTGACAAAGTCCATTGCTTATTCAACAACGCCGCGGGAGTTGCAGCTATGCGCAGGTTGAAGGATTCTGGCTCGTTCACATCAGGACGTACATTCCCTGCCATCTCTGTTCTCATTTGTACAATCAAGTCATCACCGACCTTTAAAGTTTATTGAACCAGCAATTACCAACCAGTTCGTGGTGCAATGCCTGGGGTACACCTATCCGTAAGTGCATTTCCTRCATCACTCAGTAGAATGAATTTAGTCCTAATGGTATTTTGTATGTTCGAATGTCAAGTCACCGTCCCTTTACAGCGTCGGGGTGTCAACAAGGCAACGCTGGCCTTATTCAAAAACACGCGGATATCCTGTACACGAGGGCTGCGCTTTTGGATATATCAAGTATGAGCACTCATCTGGCCGGTTCCAAAGCACTGAACTGGGTCATATCGCGCCATGTGACGTACAACTTGATGATGGTGTATAATCAACACTTGAGGTAACAATGTCGTCTATCGAGCTCATCYGGGTGTTCGCGCTGTCCAACGGATTCAAACTTCTCCGGGTTCAACGTTCAACAAGAGAAGAAGTTCACGTTGATGAAGTTGCTGGAATGCTGAACGCATGCTGATACCTGTCAAGGAGAGTGTTGATGACTGCTGCCAAGATCAATCTTTGTTATAGGTGTACATCTCTGCGCTTGAGTTGATRGGTTTGTTCTCATATTAGATATGGTCAATCTGTTGGGTGTATCGTGTGATATTCAAGATTTGCCTGAAGAGAGGGTGGGCTGTCCCGCTAGAGCTGCTTTGGATATGTGCGAGGAGGCCGAGAAGAGGATGTGGTGCTCGATGACGCCGCTTTGTCTGTCACGGCCGAAATCATTCAAAAGGCGGAAGGGAAACAATTCCCATGGGATTACTATTACGATTTGACTCCCAGAAATTGGCAAGCTGCCGGTATACCTAATTCTGGATGGTTCGTGCATAGGACCATGGATAACTTCACCATGTTGCAGTTGCAAGCGTAAGTACAGCCGAATATGCGCACACTGTCACGTACCGATCTCTATCATAAGTTTATAATCTGATTTTTGATGGGATCAAAAGGTTTACGATGGAGCAGAAACATTCATCGTGGTGGAGATGTGGATGGAGAAGTTGTCCTGTTCCACGATACACACATTCTTTGTCAACGTTACGCCGGCATGCTCTGCGCTAACAATATTGTACAGGTCCGGGCCCTTCTGGACAAATGAGTTTCAGGAGGCCAGTAGGCTTCTTGGCTGATCTGTACACGGACGTTTACAAGGACCACATACACTTTCTGAAGGTCAAGGATGGTACATCTAGTTTACCGCCTTGCATCATAAGTTCTACAACATTGCTATCAACTGGTATTATGCCCGTTCCTATTCCACATGTACCATAGTCTATAATGACAATATATATAGTTTATTCNACTGGTACTATGCCCGTTCCTATTCCACATGTACCGTAGTCTATAATGACAATATATACAGTTTATTCATTGTAAATTTGAGCAGAACGCCAATACTTATTCTGTAAAATCTCGTATAACATGGTTCTTTTAAGGCAGATTAGGCATAATTTGGACAAAAATTCAGGGGGCGAAACTAAGCATATGCATATAATCAGCTAAATAGAATGTCTACGAGGGGGCTTTGCTAGAAATGGAATTTCCATTTTGAGCTTCTTTGGCCCGAATTTAATCTGTATGGATTCGCGGTCCATGAACTCTGTGCTSAATGAGCCCTCATGAAATGTAGGCCATTTAACTTCATGCCGCGACATAGCTACCAATAATTCAGCTGACTTCTATAAAATGTCACCTTAAAACGCGAGGCCTCCAAACAGCGAGAAATCACTCACAATGTCGACCTCGCTCGCCGGGTCCACCCGTTTCCAATCTTTTTCTTCAAGTCGTCGCTGCAGGCGTTTAAGTTGGCGGAAACTGATACGTGGCCAAATACCCGTGATGGTCCCCTTTCTGATTCTCATATAAGTATATGGTGGATAGTCATCAATACTGTGTGTCTCCCAGAGACCATCAAGATCCGGTTYTTCAAGTTGAGCGTTGTGACCGGTATGTGGGCTAGAAGGAGTCTGCCCCTTAGACTCCTGACCTCGTCGAGAGATATTGGATATCATCGGGGAGGTGGTAATCGCGACGACAGAAATGCCGAACATGAAGAAAAGTAGCGCCTGCAGGAATAACATAACTGATAATGTCCATAGGTTAGTATAGGTTGATTGGGCACCAGAGTCGATGTCGGTGCTACTCACTAACAACAAGCGGATGTGGAGATCAGGACTGAGGCGGATCTAGCGCAGCTGAGATAGAGACCAGCTCTAAGATGCGCGTGAGAGGGAGAAACCAGCTGAGGATCAGAGAGTGGTGCAACGTTGCTTTATACTCTGTCGTGCGGGTGAATGGATCAGAATCATTCTTGATATCAGCAATATCCAATATCGCACCGCAAACCGTGACCGCAAAAACTGGCATATCTCTGTCCATCTGGTTTGCAGGCCACCATCCTGCGATCCTCAACCCGTCCAGGTAAGTATCCTTGGTCTGTCCTCTCCGAACTTGGGCATCACGAACTTCGATCCCAAGTTGAACCTAGTTGAACGCAAACATTCGGACTCTGTGGAGCCGGGCTGGCATCACCATGAGTCATGATGTTCACTGAAGCGGTTACTATCACTACTGTTGAATTTCAGGGAATCTGGAACTTGATCTCCGCCATCTTTTGATGCAGATTGTATTCTAGATGTCATAGCCACAAAGTAAGCCTATTCAAATGTAACAGGATGAGGTATGCGACTCTCTTTTATAGACAGCATTGAGTTTAAGCAGCGAGCATCGACGATATGTCATATCGCTCAATGTATGGGATGTCATACCATTAGGTTGGAAGGTGACCGTGCCGGGAAATATGAAGCTGGGGGGGGCACACCTTGGGGGACCCTAAGCTTGAGGTCCCGAGCGCTTTCTCGTCGACGAGAGAATGGCTGGCGCGTGGCAGCCCCGTTGTGGGTGCAAGGGCGTTGAAAGGGTCGCGGTTCGATAAGAAATGGGCCAGTGGCCACCTGCGGCTTGGATGTGGGATCTATTTATGGTCGGGTTCGGGTTGTGGTCTGGAGCGTCGGCTGCCGAAACAGCCGATTCGGCGGGCAATTCGACTCCGAGTATCAGCCGTCGGCAGCATGACCAAGGCCGCTTACGTCATGCCGCTCTCCGACCGGCAAATAGAATAAAACCCCGAGACCAAGAGAAGGGCTAACATGAACTCCAGTGACCAGTCCGACAACCCCACAGGAATCTTAGAACTGACAGAATCGTCTTTGTTATACAGGACCCTAAATATAATATACAGGTGAGCTGATCATGAACGGCGTAAATAAAATTCCGTTTACGAAATTCCGGATAGTTAGTTGTATGGCATCACGGAGTCAGTAATGATATCCGACAATTCATGTCCTGACATAACCGTGACTTTTGGCATAGCTACTATTAGTACTAACCTTATCTGGCAGCAAAACTCYCCTGTCCCAGCGTGTCCCTTGATATGTTTATCCAAGGGAATCAAATATTCAATGCATCAAGTCGATTCAGTGCTCTCTTTCCATACATGCAGAAAAGGAAACTATCACAGAAAAGTCAGTGGAGGATGGTGATCGAGTCTCTGGCTCCAGCTAGTCATCGACAAGTATGATCAATTTGTTAATTTTTCTTTAATGTTAGTCTCACCTCGATTCAAGCGTATGGCCAGACTGTTGGCATTTTAATGATCGGAATGTTCGTCAGTTATGATAACCCAGCCCTCTTAAACAGTACGTCGTATGAATCCAACATACAACATAATGGTGTAATTGATGCTTTGAAGGTACTAGCACTGCTGCCCAATCGCCATCTATCATTGCATTCAATGCTGCCGGTGTTAAAAGGCCGCCGCTCTTCACCCTGAGTCCTTGTCAATTAGCTCATTTTTGGGAATCTAGGTTTCGCCTGCGTTGTCACGCCGCTGGAAGCAGTGTCCTTGTTCACGTATTTTCTACGGTCTCGCTCTTCGTGGACAAGCACGCGGGATTTTCACATAACAGTCTTCCAATTGTTGCTGTCTTAGCCTCTGTAAATTGCCCGGCAGTCCCCTTATCAATATTCCCATCTTCCTGGATCTGGAAAATCGCGAAGTGTTCATCGATCTGGAGAGCGAAGGAAGTGGACCCTACCACAGAAGGTTTTTAGCGGCTATTGTATCTGATCCAGGTTTAGGGAATACCCACAATCGAAGAAATTGTATTACCAGAAGAGCCACTACCGAGTATTTGAGCCAGGATTACGGACTCGATTGATTCCGTGGTGTATAGTCTATTAGGTACAAAATATATCTAACGTTAACCTTATATCCTACGGAATTTACCCTGCATCCACACACGATACATTTTRAGCTGCCGTTTTCTATTAACAATGAGTCGGCGATCGACACCGAGTTGTTCAATGGTAAATAGTGGCTGAGGGGGACATTCCTTAAATGGTGTCAGCAAAATGGGATGTACCGAAACAGGTGTTTTCGGGGATTGTGGCAATTCCGAGCGTGGGGAGCTGAGGATCTCCACTGGTGTTACTATCCCTGGAGAAGAAAAATCTTCATCATCACCGCCCCCYTCGGCGTTATCAACGACATGAGTGTTTATGACAACTTCTTGAGGCGATGCTCTGGATCCTGTGAAGATGACGGCAAGTTCGTCTAGGTAGTTAGGGTCAGTATCACGCTGATGCTGATGCTAAACCATCTAACCCAACTCAAAGAAGTAAACCCGTGTCTTGTCGCCTCGGATGTAAAAATTATCTTCTAGGAGACGGCCTGATTTGAATCTCAGTTGTGTCAAATCATACCGTCCGTAGTCACGGAGGACGACCAGCCCACCCGGTCTCAGCATCTGAGGTAAGGGAATAAGTAAGTGTTCAGCATGACGAGTCGTGAGGAAGCAAGACCCTGACACGGTAAATGTTGTTGACGGCGCGTCCCCATTCTTCAGGGTGGAGTGCACTAAGAACAAAAACCAAGATGGCAATATCCACGGTCCCTGGGTCTAATTCGGGAGGGGGACCATCGGGAGATGTAAAATCCCAGACAGATGAATAGATCGTGCCCACTGGAGGTGACGCATATAGTGGGTTGTTCTATGCCGTGATATCAGAAATCGGGTCCTTCTCGAAAATGCCTCAGCAAACCTGTACGAGTTTCACAGCGTGACTAGAGAAATCATATGCGTAGAGCGATAGTTTCGGATTCTGGTTAGAGGATAGAAGCGGAAAGACCGAATTTCCGGCACCTTGAGAAAATATAAGGTATATAACCCCGCCGGCCGATAAGAACTCACCGCAGCCAATCTCGACTATCTTTATCGGACCCGCCTGATTTACCTCGTGTTAAGCCCAAACAAAAGAAACAGTATCGAGCATACCTCCGGTTGGGTAGCAGAAATGAGCTCCTTGAATTCGTTGTGCAACCTACAAGCGCAATCAACTATTGATCTATGCAGTAGACACTATCGCACCATTTACGATTACGGAAGAAATTGTCTGCGTTGTTTTTGTAAAAGTTGTCCCTATTGGCATAATGGGTTTAAAAGATGGACGATCGAAGAAGGAGCAGCACCAGTGCTTTGCAGGTTTCTCATTATACTTCATTCTTTCATCATTGGGTACAGGGACCGCCTTTTGCCTCGCCAACGCCGTTGCGATGATCTCTGCTTGATCTTCAGGGGGTGGGACGTGGTCCCACGCGTTATGTGTCCAAACATCGTGCTCGTTAGTGAGAAATCTTATGATAATGTTTTCAATGATCGATTTGACAAAGGCAGATATCGCGCACCGTGATCCAAAGGGCGGTTTTTCAGCGCCTATTTCGTGCACAGAGGAAGTTGTTTTCTGTGTCTCCATTGTCTGGCTGGCAGTTTCCTGTAACTAATACATCAGGGATGATAGTAATCAGAACCCTTGTCGGCGTCCCGGCGTCGCACGTTCAGGACAGAATCCAGGCGATGCAAACATGTACAAAACGCTATTGAGCTTTCAGCGATGTTAGGCGTTGCCTCATCCCTCCGCCATCACCTTCGTCGTACTCCAAGCTGCCCTACATCCGCCGTACCCCCACAAGTCTTACTTATCTTGATTTGACTGGTCCGTGACGTACGTGGGAGTACTACAACATATCTTGAAGCCGTACATATCAGTATCCTGGACGGCAAGGCACCCACCCTGACTTCTGGAACTACGCCTCATCATGTACCACGAATCTCCAGCAAGGCTGGACGCGAGCATGAATGGTAGTTCAAGCCGATCTCAATATTCTGGTTCTCCCACCTCTAGTGCGTCCTCATGTATTGATTTTGACCTACAAACTTGACCACATTGCTCAGTCGATGACCCACACGCTCAGCGGCCCGTGTCGGCGCAGAGAAGATACAGGCCCCTTCCTCCAATTCCTGGCGTTCGACATCATGCCTTGCCAATCCCGCCTCGCTCTCACATTCCCCCTTCCGTGGATCCAGCAATCCCACTGCCAAATCCCATGCTTCTTCCACTTCATATATCACCATCCATGACAAGCGTGATGGTTGGCTCGGACGAAAAGACTGCAAAGCAGACGGACCATACCAGTCATCTTCCCATTGGCGCCCTTCCTCCTAGTATACCTGGACATCTTCTCTCCAGCCCTTTTGATTCGCCCCCAAGCTCGGAAAACGGTGCGCCGGCAGCCCCGTTTGACCAACAGAATTTCACTCCGCAAGTGGCACCTTTTTCGTTTTACACGCCGGTGGTCAATGGACCTCTTCTTTTACAATCTCCTACGGCATCCAAAGTGGGGAGCCCTCAGACATCACCTTGGGCTCTGTCCTCACCCGAATTCTCAAGTAGTATGGCTAATTACACCGATAGTCCATCTGCCTCGACTTTGCCTTATCTGTCTCCTTCCCCAGATAGCATGTTATTTGAGCCAGGCATGGGCCATGTTCCATCAAATGTCGATAACTATACGAAGATACTGCAATCCGTTGGGCAATTTCCTTTGGAAAGCGTTCAAGACCACCTCGATGATGACCAAAGTGAAACCTCCTCGTTAGAAGAGGACGATCCGATGAGATATGTTAATTGGGCATTGCTGTCCCATATTGCCGTCCGCCTTCGAGATAAGGTCCCAAGAGGAACGCACGTCAAGGGCAGCATTCCATACCCGCGCGCCTTTACAGGGAAAGATATTGTTGTGAGTTGCCATCTGATCACAGGCTGTCACTAGGCATCAATCAATGATTATTTTTAGTCTGCAATACATTTTCAAATACAACGGGAGCTCGTGATGCATCTTGGCGGTGCAGCCGAGGACCGTAGAGCAGCGTTGCATGTTGCGCGTAGTCTTCAGAGGCAACTGTTCTTTTATGAGGTTGAGTGGAATAGCCGAACGCTACAGGATGGGGTCGAAGACGTCTATATGTTTCTGGATGACCAAGAAGGAGACGATTCCCCGATGGAATGCGGAGAATTACCAACTGGCATCGTAACCTACCTGACTAGATGTTATTCGCCAGACTGTGGTGGCGCATCATGTTACAGCTACAGCTGTCCACGAAAGGTGATTGTTCCTGATAATCATCTGTGGAATAGGTCGTATTWAGCTGTTCTAGAGTGCCTCACTCCTTCAAAAGTTACCCGATCCATTAGAGGAATCATCCGGCCCTTCAGCAGATGCATGGGCCGATAAAGTCCCGCAAGAAGTTATCAGCTCCCTTTCGGGACGGGAAATTAAGCGTCAGACGTATGTTTCAACTCTCTGCCCAAGCTATTCTATTGATTAGTTCGCTCACTTAGAATTATACATACCCTAATTACGTCTGAAGAGCAATATATCAAAGATCTTGACATCGTCGAGAATGTTTTCATCAAGCCGCTTCAGCGAGCCAATCCGCCCATCATATCGCCCCTGGACCTGGAAGAGTTCATTGATGAAGTCTTTCACAACATACTTGATCTTCGCGAATGTAATCGTCGCCTGCTTGAGGTCTTATATGTCCGTCAACGTGAACAAGGACCTGTAATCGGGCGTATAGGTGATGTCTTTCTGGATGCCGCGACGGAATTCAGAGTAGCATATCCTACATATGTTGGTCATCATCCAATTGCGGAGAAAAGAGTGAAGGAGGAAATGGAGAGGAACTCCGAGTTCCGGTTGTTTATCGAGGTGGGTTAATACTATGGGACCGATAGTCTATCTGACGAGGACCCTTTAGAGATCCACTAGTCAACGTTTACCTCGCTCAATGGAGGGGACGCGGTTGCTTGACCTGAGGCACTACCTAAATCGGCCCTCTGAACACCTGAAAAAGTACCCCGTCCTACTCGATGCAATCGTCAACGAGACGCATAGGAGCAATCCAGATGGTGAATTCCTGCAGGAAGCTATTGATGCCATCAAGAGCCTTCAACAAGTCGCTCAGCTAAGGACATTCCAATCCGCCATGTGCAAGGGCTTCACCGCAAAATGGGAATGGAATGACCTTATTTCTCGGGAAATGATCAAGGGTCTTTCAAAGGATGAAATNAGAAGACAATCGTGAGTGCCAATACAGCACAGGTGCCTGTCTTTGATAAGTAAATATGCTATCAGAGTCATTTTTGAGCTCATCAAAGGCGAAATGGCCTACGTGAGAGATTTGGAATTGATGGAAAGTGTACGCTGCCTATCACAAATCAGATATCAATGTTCTATTCATACAGTATTGATAGCTATTCATGCAACCACTGCGGAACTCGGAGCCCTCAATTATCCCTCCCGACAGACTGGATCTATTTCTGCACGACGTTTTCTGCAATTTTGCTGAATTACATGCGCATCACAGGAGATTACTCGACAAGCTTCATGAAATTCAACGTGACGAACACCCTCGCATTCGAACTATAACTGCGGCCCTGTTTGATGCTGCGCTCAACTTCCGGGAAGCGTATATGGAATATATCCCCAATTATCCAATAGCCGAACACAGAATAGATGACGAGAGAGCGCACAATTCTCTTTTCAAGCACTTTTACGATGTATGTCCGTCGTTTACCTCTGACTCTTCGCTTATCCATGCTTCCCGCATAGCAATGCCTAAAACACCCTGAAGCTAGACGTCTGGACATGAAGACCTTTATTAATCGTCCTATACCCCGGTTACTACGTTACGAACTACTTCTACGATCCATCTTGGAAGAAACGAACCCATTGCACGATGATCGAAATTCTATCCCTCAAGTTATTGAGGTCATAAAAGCATTAGGGAAGGATACAGAACCAGGAGTTCAATCTGCAAAACTTAAGGTTGAAGTGTGGCGTTACAACTCTAATCTTGTTTTCAAGCCAGGCGAATTCACTGTTCGTCGACAATCCCTCGTTTGGCTCTCRGTTTGATACTGATACTGGTTCAGGACATGGATCTCCTTAATGAGCAACGTTCTCTTGTTCACTCCGGCAAACTCCTACGGCACCCCGAAGGAAGTCTCACTACATGGACTGAAGTATTCGTCCTTTTGTTCGACAATTATGGTGAGCCCTCCGTTATTCAAGTGAAGCGATCATATTCTAATGTTTGCACAGTGGTTCTGACAAAAGTAAGGGAAAAGGAGGGAACGGCAAAAAAATATCATGTCATTAAACGGGTACGTCATGCCATCTTTGTTACATTCTCCGTTTTAAAATTCATTAGCCAATTCCGCTGGATCTACTTTCCCTGTACAATTTCCATGATCCACCCTTATTCAGAGCGACAGGTATCCTCCGGGGATTTCGTAACACGGGGGTTCCAGAAGTCCCGACGTCAGATGGACCTGGTGCCTACCCTATGACGTTCATGCAAACGGGCAGATCAGGTGGAGTAATGGTTCTATATGCAGAGTCAAGCGCGGCGCGCGATGAGTGGAAATTAAAGTTGAATGAAGCCCTGGGATTACGCAAAGTTGTTCAAGAATCAAACAGAGTTTTCGAGATAGAAACTCTGAATATCAATACGTTCTACATGTATCCAAATACCATGGGACAATCTCAGGCGCAATGGCAAGAGGGACACGCGTTGACAGGAAAAGTGACTTGTTCGGTTCCCTTCAGTACGTCAAAATCTTTTGGTTGTATGATGTTTTCTTGACTTCTTTTCTTAGCTACTGTCGATGGACGTGGACTTGTTGCAGTTGGATGTTCTGAAGGCCTCTGGATGGGGTTTCGCCATGATTCTCGCTGTGAGTGCTCATGGTTGGTCTACTAACGCGGCGACCCGAATCAGCGCTAACMAATGGTCAGCAATGCAACGTGTACTCCACATAAAAAAGGTGACGCAATGCGAGATGCTGGAAGACTTTGGYGTCTTTCTTGTCCTGGCAGACAACGTATTTCTCCATCACGCGTCTAATTTGTCAAGTTCTGAACCATATTACCAGGTGCTTTTTGCCTATCACATTGAAGCTTTAGTACCCTCGAACCCCAGTATGGCACAATCACTGCAAAAAATGAACACAATAGTTCACAAAGACGTTCAGTTCTTCAGAACAGGAAGGTTGAATGGACGTACCCTGCTTGTGTTCATCAAGAAAGACGGTGTAGGTTATTTTCGCACTGTCGAGATTACATCTCACATGTGCAACCCAAGTCAAACAGCGTATTCTATGTGGTGGAACCCGTCTTGGACAAAATTAACGAGAAAAACAAGGCCTCAAGTGGCCTAGCGGCGCGTCTCTTGGGATCAAAAATCAACTGGTTTCGGGACTACCGTCGTTTTCGGCACTCGTGCGAAGCCTACGACGTTGTATTTCTGAAAGCAAAGCTAGCCATCCTTTGTTCGCGAGGATTTGAGATACTGGACACGACAAAGTGAGTAGTTATACTGGCTCTGCTTGACAGGCCCTTAATAGATTCNGACAGTTTTCAATCTACCGTTAACATACCGCTAAAAGACGATCCCGGAACAATACACATAGCAAAACGATGTGAAGCATGCCGACCTGTGGGCATTTTCAGGTCTTCCGACAATGAATTTCTACTCTGCTACAATGGTGCGTACCAGTAATACACCCTAGCCCTCCCTGACGCTGTTGCCAGAATTCGGGGTATATGTCAACAAAAGAGGGTTTCCCAGTAGACCCTCAACCGGTACTATCGAATGGGAAGGCAGAGCTGAAAGCATTGCCATCCATCCACCGTACATACTTCTCTTTGATAATCAGTTTATCGAAGTCCGCCACATCAAGACGGGGAGACTCGCCCAAATCATTCAAGGGAATAATGTGAGATGCCTCTGGAACGGTCTCGGGCAAGCAATGGACGCCATCATTGTCCCTTGTGACGGCGAGCAGTTGGTTCAGGAACCCAGAGTGCACGCGGTCATGAACATCGACGAGCCACCGTCTAATGGCGGCAGGGCGGGAAAATCGGTTGCCCAACACGTCTTTGAACTGATGCCCACTATACCCTTGTATCTGCCCGGTTCACTGGCAGCACCTTCAACGGTGACATATTTCTCTCAATCATACTCACCACCACTCTCACCACCACTTCGTGCGAATCATCGCCTTGTACCATAATGGATTTCACAATCTTGATTACCACTACATACTGATTGCCATTGCATGCATGGACTTGGGTTTACCATATTCCTATCTAACACCAGATATCTTTGCTTGGAAAGTTATACACTCATATGATCAGCAAATATTAACAATATCATTTGGATCGTCTGCGATAAAAGTCCCAAACCTGTCCTGATGCCGTCGGTGGGACACCCAACATTATGCAGGAGGGGGAGGAGGAGCTTCGTTGGGTGGAGCAGGCGTTGCGGTGGTAGAAGGCGTTGCGGAGTTGGCATAGGCTGCATAATACTGACTGTATTGGGCTTGCTGTTGTGCAGCCCATTCTTTAAATTGCGGCGAGTTTACGTCATAGCCATATGCCGCCCTATTCCATCGTTAATCGTAAATCCATGCTCTAAAGCATGACATGACGCACCAATATGAAGCATACGCATCTTGACTGGCAGCGTCTGTACCCATTGGGGGCGCGCCTGCAGCAGCCTGAGCTGCTTGAGCTGGATCGTGGGCAGAACCATCTGGAGGGGGCGGGGGCTGCTCGCCCGGTGGTGGTGGCGGGGCACCTCCTGGGGGAGGCGGCGCATAACCCTACAAAGATTGATATAACAAGTGAGTTTCAAACAGCAAAATCAGACGTATGCAACAATTTTGCAAACTGCCAGAAAATAATCAATTGTACGTCGTTGAAGGAACACCTACCGTCATAGCACTGTACGCAGCATACTGAGCCTGCGCCTGGTGAAGCTCCATCTGCTGTTGTTGAAGGACAGTCGCCATCTTCGCATGCTCAGATCGGACTACAAGTAATAGGTCTTCAGTCAGAACCTTCGCTCTCGCAACTTGAGCTTCATCAGGACCCCTGAAACCATAGCAAATTAGTTTGTTTAATACGAATAAGAATCGACGTACGTGATGTGAATATATAACGGCTCATCACTTTCACGACCTGTCTCCTGGTCAATAAACCCGGACCCGAGACCTTTGATCTGCACACGTGTGCCAGTCTCTTGCTGAATATACTTCACAAAGGAACCCTGAGGGCCAACGACTTTGGCCCTAACGTTAAAATTCCGTAAACTCTCTAGCCCAACGGGTAACTTTTCTTCAGGCCATTTTCTCTGGAGGCGAATTAATTATCAAGTCCTGAAGCATGAAAAAAATTGCCAACTTTCTCTCTCAGTCTGTCTTTTTTGTCTTCAACTAGAGGTCCCAGATCTATGTTCATTAATTCATTGATTCTTTCGACGGCTGTAGCTAGCGACTCCTGCGAAGGAGCAGAAATATGCAGATAGAGGGGAGGGTCTCTCTCCGTGGCCTTGGTTCGGTCTGGATACCATACACCCTTCGTGCTTACCGACGCGCCCGTTTCTTCGTGAATCTAGATTACTWTTAGGACAATATCATAATAGCATTTGTGAACGTGCCTGTTGCTGTGTAGAGCCTTTCGTGAGCACGTATCTGTTCCGTACATCGTTGATATCGATGTCCTTCCAGTATTCATTATCATGGTCCTTCTGGCCCAACGTGCCATTCGCAAACTGCGCTGCGATCTTCGCGGCTATCGCCGCCGCAGCTGCAGCTGCCTCCGAAGCTGACTTGCTATCTTTGACTACTGACTTTGGTTCTGAAGAGTCGTCCGCACCTGAGCCCGTAGCGGGTTGATCCCATTTACTTTTGCTTGACATCCTTCAACTGAGGTTGAAAAGTAACACTGTCGGTGTCACACATATAACTGTCACGTCCTACAAGTCGTATAACTTTTGAAAATGAAATAGATCTTGTCTACAATCACAAAGTTACGTTGGGCAGCAGTTCTAGAGAGACGGTTTAACCCTATTTCTGACAATTTCTCTAATCCTATCGCCANCAAAGTTACGTTGGCCAGCAGTTCTAGAGAGACGGTTTAACCCTATTTCTCATAATTTCTCTAATCCTATCGCCAGGATCGCACTTTTTAAGCTTGTCATAGTCATACCACACAAGCACTTCGTTTGCAGTAGCAACAAATGCTTGTTGCCGGATGGAATATGCCTTGGCCGTTACGGACAACACTGTCTGATCATGTTCGGCGTCAGCTGAGGACAAATTGGGTTGATATCCAATTATTAACTAAGAGGCATCAGTACGATTCTTTCAGTTGGAAGCGATACTGACCGTATCAGGATATGTCACTGGTCTACGAAATTGAATTGCGATAGACTTGAGTATGTGAGCGACACCCCTTCCTTTCAACATATCCAGTCCCTTTTGCGGACCCCCTAGTTCTTCACCTATGGAAGTCATCCATTTTACGCGACTCTAGTTGATTTTTACTCGCAAGCGTAGAATCGAGTAGATGCCACGCACTGTCTCGAAGAACCGGGCTAAGTTATGATTGTCTGCCAATCAAGGTGTGACACTCGTGTAGAAATTGAAAACATTACCGAATCTGGCATTGTTGACATGCCTGAAACTTGTCAGTTTCAGTCGTATGGCCCATCTGCGGGAACATACTGGTACGAATCTTGGTCACCCCAAGCAATCCTCTGTTCCCAGAATGAAAGCGGATCGAAACCGTTTTCCAGCATCCTTTGATACCCTTTCTCAAGTTCTTCAGRCGCGTTGTGTTGAGTACTCAAGGTAGATGCTTCAGTTGCATCTGGAGACGGAGGCCCCATGCTGCGGTCTGGAGGAACACGGAAGGAAGAACTTGGGTTGCAGATGACCTTCCCCGGGAGCTGTACGACCATCAGYATTAGCTCAGACCAAAAAGAGGCGATGAGCGAACAGCGGTAGTGCTTTTGGTGCCTTTCAAGCATATCCTGCCGGGACCTCCCACCAACAGGCGTCTCATCAGCGTGAGTTGCATCATCAACAAGTTAAATATAGTTCAAGTTATAGCTGAATTGCCGTCAAATTCGGGACGAGTACATTAACTTCAGTAATTCTGCGTCGGGTTTTCCCCTTCGCATTGCTCATGTTATGGTGTACGCGTCTCCTATCCGMGAGTAACAGTGTTGAAGGCAGACCGGGGAGGTACTGAGAGGCATTTTACGTCGCCATATCTCAACGARTGTTCCGAACGATCACACAAGGGAATGTCTTAAAATTCGAGTACTACGAGTCATACYCAATGGAAATCTTGGACAGTCACTCTCTTGATACCTTATAACTCTGGATTGGCGGGAAAAAACATGATGACATTTCTGTACATTGGCTCAAATGCCAGAGAGACTTTACACCTATGACTTGTGGTATTCTCCGATTTCACGGCGTCGACCTGAATCCCAACAAATATTGCATGCTCTGGTACGCAGACCACGGMGAGAATTGGGGAATCCTTTACAAGCATTAAGCATTTTGGATGGACAGCTCTAGGATACACAATACGTACATGTGACCACTGAGCACGACCTCGATGTACGTCAACTTACGCTCGGTGTGTACCGTCCCAAGCGCTCCAATACCGTCAACGATGAAGCTATCTGGAACTATGGAACTCTGGAATCCTTGCTTCCCGCCCCCTGTGGAGAGATGGTTTGTTAGTGRTGATAGACTGCTTGTCAACCAAAGATGCGCACATGTCATACTATTATATAACAGAGCAGCGTGTGTCAGTTGAAGGAGATTATAATGGGAAGGAAGACCTACTCACTTCTGAATAGCGATTCTTGTTCTAAAACCAAAATTGAGTAATTCGTTCATATAGGCTGACCCGCACTTACCCATCTGCAATAAGTATGTAGTCGCTCAAGCCATGAATGATTACGGATCTCTTGCTCTTCTCAACAACGCCAGATAGGACAGTAAGGGCGGGAGGCAAGCTGGCGTCACCATGAGGGAATACACTGATATTTGAATACTCCGCCCAAGTGACATCAACTGGTGCATGAATAGCTTCCTTCACATCTTGGCGATCAAAGTAGATAGGGCCTTGCTTGTCGGCGAACGTGCCACTGACAGAAAAGATTAGCTCAGTAGGAGGTCTTATGTATAAATGACTTACGGAAAGCCAAGCACATCCCATAGAATAGGGTATTGATCAAAGATACGATACACGTCAAAAGCTGGGTTGATTATGAGTGAAGCATTGCGAATCTCATGCCAGACATCACAACCCGGCTCTATAACAGAGGTTGCTCCAGGCAAAGGAAGAGGACCTTTAGGAGGGAAGGTAACATATGTATCAATGTATCCTGTATAGTTGCACCGCTTCGCAGTCTCGTCTATGTGATTCATGAAGGTGGTGCTGGAAGGCGGAGGCTCAATATCTCTGATACGGGGATAAAATGCTCTTACTTGAGGGAGAAAACAGGCCGGTACTTGTGGACGAAATCGACTGCAGGAACCTGCTGTTGTACAACGAACCACGAAATCAGGGCTACATAAACGCGTTCGGCAGGCGCAGAGATGTAGGCACGGAAAACTTACGATCTCCCATCCAAATTCCTTGAAGGCTCAAATCTAATAAAGTCGGGTGCGAATAGATATAATCGGCGATATCTATGACGATTGTGAGCGTTTGTCACCTAACGAAACACAGCTTAGCACGTACAAGGAATGTAAGTCCCTGCATACTTTCAAATATGGGCGTTAATTAAATTTTCAAAACACCTAGAGCAGTGACGTACACTCTCGCCAGTGAGGTAGAAATTCTTTCCTTTGAGTTCCGAGAAGACTTCAAGGAATTGCTGCAAGAAGCCGAACAACTGCGATGCAACGTCTTCTTCATTCTAATATCGCACCTGTTCATCCATTGTTATCTGAGACCAGTATGCATTCTCACCTTGGCAGAAGGAATTCCTTGCGAGAAACCTGTGCCTACTGGTTGATCGACCCAAAGAATGCTGGAGAGGTTGGTCCAGCTGTACTGATTCCGAGTCGCTTGTGCTTGGCCAAAGCCCCAAGAGATTGGCTACAAAAGCCGAGACTATTAATGGGTCTCAGGGGACATAGCGAAGGCACTAACGCCGTTTTCTTGCAAGAAGCCTTTCAGCGATGAACATCCAGGACCACCATTTGTCCTAGTCGACGTATAGTGAGCGTCAGAGATACAGATAAAGCTTACATACCAGAAAATTAAATCATCTAGACTACCGCCCGGACCAGGCGGGAAGAACCAGAAGAAAAGCTGCACAAGACGTCATTGGATGAATACGATATTGTTGACCCAACTTACCTTCCGTGTTTCGTTAGGATCATTACTGATAGGCAGCAATCCCGCCCAACTAGGCCCAACGTCCCAGTTTACTAACGGAATCTTGCTACCATCCACGTAGAATTCTGGACATTGTAATCAGAAGCTGAATAGCATACGATTGAATGCAATTTGGACTCACGGCTTGCCAGCGGATTACTGAACGTGATGTTCTTAATGCCAGAGGTTGATGTCGACGCATCGTCCTGCTGAGCCTTGATAAAATTATCAACGGTATAGCGCTTCGCCGCTTCCAATTGCAGAGCATGGAGTTCATCCTTTCTCATAAGGTGACTTTGCGCAAGGACGCCGCTGCATTGAGCCAACGCGAGCAACGACACGAGGATCACCGTCGTCAAGGGGGACTGGAGTTTAACCATCACAATAGCTGCGAAGAGACGAATCGTAGAAACRACGGAGTCCGCCACAAGTCACTGCTTCTTTTGTAGAACATCGTGATGCTGTACAACCGATACCAATTGTTCCATTTCCGCGGAAGCGAGACGGACACGATCTGCGAACATGTAAGGTTTGGGGTTCTTGAAACCCTTGCCCTGTCACGTACACGTCTAAGTGAGATAAATGACGCCAGCGTCATCAGAAATGTTCGTAAATTTAATATTCYGACGAAGAACTGACCTTGTATGGTAATAGTAACCGAACGTCCTTGTGACGTCTCCCTGACTTGACTATTCCCGCTATGTACTAGTAAATAGCGGGTTCTACATGCCGGGGCGAATCGAAGGYAGGAAAAAGCATTGACCACGGGCCAAGGCAGCCCCTATGACCCCCTGGGTGTACCTCATGTCAGCCAGGAACCCACCCAAGAGCTTTGCCGGAGCGTACGATGATAGCGTTATGTCGAAAGAGGACTGACGACTTGTAGTGGAGCTTAGTCGCCTTAACGTTGGAACAAGGTTTGATAGCTTGAATGGCTTCTCTCAATGGTTTACGAAATTTAACACATTTGAGATGATGTGTAACGTGAAGGAAACAATCTTCGAGCAGAGTACCCTTGAGTCTGAGTCTGTTAATGCTCTGGTTGACAAAACAATGAGTTATTGAAAGTGATGAACTTCACGGTTTTAACGCGTCATTTTTTCAGTTGTCGGTAGGATCGTGCTCACCATTTGAGGAAATTGCAGAGCGGCCTCGACGCTAGATTTGGCTTTGTTTGTTGTCCTCGACACTGCAACTGACATATATCTTTGGCTCGCTAGTTTCGAGGTAATCAGGTACACCGAATGTATTTACGTGGAGGCTAAATATATTCCGTTACTGTAGGTGAGGTATATATATGGTGTGTGTGCGAACTGAGAACAGGGGCTATTGAGCATCGTGGGAGCGTAGGCCATCGCTGATGTCTCTGGTGAGTCGCTCCATGGTGCGATGTCCCACATTCGCAACTGCCCAGTGGGGAATGTGTARGGGTGGGTGGGGCGAAAGACGATGACGAGCTCCTGGGCTCGGGCAAGGCGCGCTGACTCGACCGCATCCACGTGGCACCGCCAAAGATTTACGTCAAACGCGCTCGTGCCTCACTCGTTTGACTATCTAATGGCCCCATAATGACTCATGTACTGCTTGATCCGCCCTGCATTAAATGATTTAAAATCCGATCCAGCTTATCAGGGGTACCATCTCTTTCTCTTTTTTTTCTTACCGGCCACGACATGCCAAATTGTTCAGAAACGTCTCGCGACAGCCTCGAGCCGACAAACGAATGTGTCGAAAATAAAAAGAAACGTACGCCTCTGCCCTGGGCGCAACTCTCGATCGTAATGTTAATTCAATTTGCTGAACCGATAACCGCCACTGTTATCTATCCCTTCATCAACCAATTCGTTCGGGAGACAGGCATCACTGGGGGAGATGAACGCAATACGGGATATTTTGCTGGCATGATTGTATGAGTCGTCGTGCCAGGCATGATTTCGCGCGTTGATTCTGCATCGAATTGATTTCAGGAATCCATTTTCTTCCTAGCGGAAGCTGTCACTGTCGTTTTCTGGGGCATGGCATCTGATAAATTCGGACGGCGACCCGTATTATTATTGGGCCCGCTTGGGTTGTCGCTAGTCATGTTGGGATTCGGCATGAC
>JNHV02000288.1:0-22253 GCA_001691785.3 Amanita brunnescens Koide BX004
GGAATACTGGGAAACAGATAGGGCGTACATGCGATGAGCATCATTCGGAAATTAAGGCAAATAAAAGCATCGCATGTTCATGTGATGATGAAGTTGCCGTATGTGATTGGCCAGCGTGACTGTTGTAAGTACTTACTCTRACCAGTGCGCCCATTCGGAAGGTGATGAACTAATTGATAAGACGGCGACAAGACAAGGTCAGGGTCACTATCGATGTATAACAGATGGGTATAGATACCGAGTTCAATCAATGTCAAATTGCTGGCGCCGGACAAAAGAGTATGTTACTATGTACGATGGTGTTTGTTGTGGCATTTACTGAATTAAACGTCACGTGTAGATACCTTCGCATGATTGGACAAGCTGCGCAATCCACATCAACAAAACACCGGCAGGTGCCACTGCTAGGAAATGAAATCTGGATCAATGTTCATGAAGTTGATTAAGCGGATTTTTATCATGTGGGCAGACGTACCTGCCAGGCCGTGCGGAGCAAGTAAAGACAGTAGCTCTGAAGCACACTCAGCAATTGTGGAGCTCACCCCGAGTTCCAGGGGGCAGTGAATAGTTTGTTCTGTGAGTTTGACGGGAGAACAGGGTCCATTTGTCGGTAAAGGGCGGGTCTGGGCGGGTTAACTTTGACAAGTAAGGATATTCTGGGGGATCAGCGATATTCCTCGTGCCCAGGTCCGACACGCAGCCCCACCTTCCCGCGTGCAGGGTCCGAGCACCCCAAACTCACGGACGTACGTCATGAAAAGATGAATGTGGAGCAACAGATGAGAGCCCAATCGCCAAACATTAATCCGGCATCGGTCCGAGCCCCGCAACGCGCTAGAAATAGACCACTGGACAATGAAAAAAACTATGAACTGCAGCTTTGTTAGGCTCCATCTGGTTTGCCRGCTTCGGCTGGTTCATTGGGTCTGCGTGTCTGTAGTTTTCTCACTGTGACATTCGAGTTGCAGTCAAGGATGAGAGCGACGTAGACTTTTGATAGAAGGGTCCACCCACGAAAGCAAGAGCTTCAGTCAGCTGGCGAATAATATCACTCTTTAGTGGTGCAGATAAATCCTGCCTTAGAATGATTTGCGCCTSAAGCTCTGTATTGACCATAAGAAGTATAAAAAATATGTTGCTTGGTATGCTCACTGGAACGGATATGGGTGCGCYGCCATGTGGCTTTATAGGTGGTCTTGGCAGTGGATTAACTGACGTGACGTCATCCACGTCGAAGGAAATGGCCTATAAAGCCTCGCGGGACGCTTGTTGAATGACTCGGACATCGTCGGGGACGAAGGTTAGGATGTCGATGACGATCTCCGGTTCGTCCTCCCCACTTACTCTTTCCCCATTAACAGTCCAATAGATTGTCTGGCCTTTCCTTTCTGCCACATCCTTGTCCTCTGCCTTTTGCTCAACCACACCGTTGCCCTGTTGCCTCGTTGCGCGAGATGTGTCACTGCGCGCCTCATAATTTGACATTATATAAGGCGTGTTGAGCGAGCCACTCGAGCTGATGAGGTGCCGTCGTCATTGCTCTACCTAGATAAATCCAGATATTAGTGTCGTGTAGTCCCCACAGGATTATCACGGATGGTGGGTAGCAAGAAAGGATGATTGTCCTGGATGCATATCAGATACACGCCAGAGTGGTTCCGTGAAACAAAAATTACCTGCCTAGCCTTGTCGGAGCCCCGTAGCATTTCACGGTATGACGGACTCTAAATACGAATTGCATGGCATGGTGGAGATGAAAAACGAGGCTTTTTGAATTGCTCGAGTGCATCTAATGGTCYGACTTCTGAATACTGGAGTCACTTGAAGGATTTTATCGGACTATGTCGCGAGTTTGGAGGGAAGAGCGATTGGGCTTTCCGAATGTAAGCGCAGACGACAGTATTGTGATCCACAGGCATAAGTACCTGGAGGTTATTATTACCACGGTGAGTTGTGTGCTGGACAAGTGTTGGATAAGGTGGACTTGTCAGACATTTGGTGAGCTTTATGAACTATCAGTACATGCCATTGCGCTCTGAACCGAGGCTTACACGCGTTATAGTGATCACAACCACTGCAACTGGGGCGACTGCCAGGAACCCTTTCATAACAAAATTCATATGGATATCGAACAAAACAACGCGCAGAACCAATGCACACGACAATTCTGGGTTGCAAGTCGGTGATCCACGCAGAAAGATTCCCGATTTGGCTCTGTTTACTACAAGTTCAACGTTGCCTTCTATAATTAACARCCAATTGTTATCTTCTTTTCATATAGAGTTCGAACCCCATACGTCACTAAGTATACTATGTCGCGGAGGTGAATACATGCGGAAAGATGCAGTGGTCAGAAGGGAGATTGGGTAAGTATATGATTAAATTTAATGTACTACTGTCAGTGTTTCCGGTCCGACCTCCATGGTCAGTGAACTCTCTACCTAATACAGAATAAGCATTTGAAAATAGTTGATAGGAGAGCGATCATGAAACGGAATCGTTGGTTCTATATGGGAGATCAGACCGGATAGCAAAGTTGGTAAACAGGGCGCCAAGGCTAGTCACCAATAGTAAACCATCTATCAGCTTGACGCCTAGTTATCATCTGTCGGCTATGCCCATCGGCTTGTGATTCGTCAGTCAACAATCAGGTTCTTGATTCAGTCGCATTTGCCTCAACGTCATTTAACTATTGACAATCTGTGTGAGATTGCTATATGTGTCGAGCTGGTGAACATGGGAAGGGCTTACTTTACTTACTTTAATGTTCCTATGTCCTCTTCTGATAGCATGGTTTCGTCACGCGCCGCCGACTGTCCCTGTATTGACTGCGTGGATGGAATAACATTAGCTGGACGAGATATGGATCTATGTGATCACATTTGACGTGTCACCGGTTAAACCTCCCGGGCCGATCCATATCTTCTTTTGCAGCTCGACACCCACACGCTCCATGTTCTCATACTGTTGGATAGCAAATAGCAGTTTTCACTGACCTTGAGTGATTCTTTCGGGGGCTTGTGATCCATCCGTCACATTGTCCATCGGGAAGTAGGGTAATCTTTGAGCCTTCTGCCTTCGCGCTTGACCATGCTTGTATCTCGCGTGCTGATAAATGACTTGTCTTACTGACATATGCAGTGCCACTCGAAAGGCATCAAGTAACTATTCCCACATCGCGGGCGATGCCTTGTCACTCAATTTTGAGATGAGCTTCCGGTTCTCAGATCGTATACCTGTCACAAGCAAAATATACGACGCGTTACAGAGCGCTAACAATATACGCACTGTTTCCCGCGTGATTTCACTGTCATAGTTGACAACCTTGGCTACTCCCGGTACCATCACGTATTGCGGGACGACGCATCAGACTATCTCCGGGAGTAGCAGCGCAATTTCGTATTGTTTTGASTATAAGGTCCCGGAGAACATTAGTTGCTTCAATTTCTCTTCTTTCCATTTCTTTGATGACGTCAATTACAGTCCATGAATACCTGCATCGCCATCGCACTGTTCCGTGACTCTGGCTAGATTTATCTGGGGCGTTCTTGCCATCAGTTGCTTCGGCTTGCTTCCGCGTGGGGACAAATTGACGATATATGGAATCCAAAACAGAGACGGGCCAAGGGCCTCAAGATTCTCCACCCCTGCACGGTGGCACTCACACGAGCTGAAAGGGGCGGAATGGTGAAAATCTGTTTGACCCGAAACTAGGTGCCTCCAGTAGATTGACACAGGCTAGAAATGCGTGAACTTCGGATATTCCTGCACGTGGTAGAAGGACAATTGAAAAACGGATCGTTTGAGGTTTGCTGTGTCCATTTTACTTGCGTTCGAACAGCGCACATCCCTGGAATATGATCCCATAGTCGAATCTCCATAACAAAGCCATGAYAATAGTTTAATATCAGACTAAATTGATTTGACAAGAATGCTAAGAGGGCGGCCCAGAGTAAGCAAGTCATTTGTCAACGTATCTGCTGTGTTGCAGTAGTATAATTTCTCACTCGCCAAGAAAGTAGTCACTAAACGCATGAACAAGCTGGGAAATGTTATCAAGGCATTCAATAATATCCTTTTGCGTACCATGACGTATGCCCACAGGAATTGTGCGAGCTCCAAGGTAATGGATTACTTGATGACCTTGTACGCCTTGTGGCTAAAAACAGCGCATCCATTTAACGCGCCTTGGCACATGTATAGTGACGTTAACAGYAGCATAATAACCAGAACCAAGGATCAAGTCAGCCATTTGATCGGTATGCGAGCTGAACGGAAGGAACATCGGAACAATAACAGTCAACAAAAAATGGCGCGATGAATTCAAATACTTACAAACCAAAGAACAAGAGCGAGATTCAAATCATTTTATTAAGTACGTACTCCATTCTCGCATTTATGTGATTATCTTTTAGCGACTAATTAGCTTATCAACCCGCTTCCATGGAGGCTGGAGCACTGGCCGCAGGCCCGCAGCACATGAAATTATGGTAACCTTACCAACACCAAGACCGCAACCATACCAGCCTCTCGGGGAACACTATTACTAAGGACCCCAGAACAAAGTTATCCCGTCAGACCCCCTGACTCCTCAGCCACAGCCAGCTGACTGAGCGCTGAAAGAATGGCTGACAGCGGTACCAGCGGCAGCACAAGCAGCATATCACAAGTTGCTCRAAGCAACTTGAACACCTACCCAACTTGAATAATGCATCCGAATAATTAAAGCCACCTACGTATTGAATACGCAACAAGCTCCACCTGCCCCGGGGTGCCTGAAGGTTCGAAGCCGAGACGAGGACTGAGACGGCCAAAATAGGACGGACAGGATAAGGTCCAGTGACCCGCTCAAGTTCTGGATCGGAAGTGTACATATGACGCAGGGCGGCCATCTACAGATCGGATGCATGTCACCCTCGGTGAACAGCGAGCGCACTCTCGCTCAAGCACTCCAACCTGGGCAGGCTGGGCCTGGCAGCTGGCCCCTTGAACTCCGCTACATACCAACCGCTCGGGCTTCCACTCAACCGGCCCGACGGAGCATAGTCGCTATGTGTCAACCGCCCAACGACCAAGATTCAAACCACAACAAAGGGGTTAAGCCGGATATGAAATGCGGAGGAGAGAGCTCGAGAGTCGGCCCCCCCCCAAAAAAGACGTCAGACGTCATTCTGAGATGCAGATGCATATGGCAACAAGCAATCGAACGGATCTCGAGCAGTTATCATCGCACTGGCAACACTCGCCCCGGTGGTGCCACATCAGGATGATGCAACCGCAACCAGAACCAGCCGCAGCCGTATGCGCATGACGGGTTTTATTTCGAGGTCAAACGCCGGCTTGGGACAGAGGGTATGATGGCGATTCGATCAGCGGTGATTGATATTATCGATGGCGAGCATTGCGTGCTAGTGGCTGCTAGTGGGTGGTCCTCCATTGGCAATGCCCGTCTGCCCGTCCCCGTCTGTCCGGCGTGTCCAATGTCCCTGGCCCGTAGTGGAGACCACCACGTTTCCGCTCAAAAGTCACGGTCACGGTGTTCTCAAGCCCGCGCCACGTTTGTTCTCAAATTCATTCATGATCATTCCACAATTCTTCTCGAGCTCGAGGCTCGGGCATGCACAGTGTACGTGAGCAACACGAGGCTGCTGTGCAAGCAAGTACCACTATGGTAAGACCCGTACGGGTACACTCTATTCCGCCCAGTCGTGGTGGTGGGATTACCCAAAGCCAGCTGTGGCTGTGGCCGTAGAATGTACACTACCACGTTGACGTGATCCTCGGTTTCAATTGGTCCGCTAAGAGTTGATGCTGATGGTTGATCTCGCAAGTGCCACTCGTGTAAGACCATAACAGAAGAATTCGAAGGAAAACAGGAAAGAAAAAAAAAAACTTCACCTTTACGCGCACTAGCGCACAGTACCAATTTTTCCATACATCACAGCACCATTCCACGCTGCGGACTTCACATTCACAGCTCACATGCATGATTGCTAGTGCCACACGCACACGTATCCCCATTCACAGTTATTTAGATTAATGAGAAGTGAGATTATTCAATTGCCTGTGGCAAGGATACCGAGCAGCCATTGCCAGCGCTATCGATAGGAACACAGACCCAAGATGGATGTCACGGAGTAAGGATGTTCAGCTTTTGTGTTGAGCCTGAAACGAAATTGAAAACTCGCGTCCGCTGCGGGCTTGCGGTGTCGTGGGGCCCGGGCGTGACGCACCCCGGCCAGCCCCGGGACCCGGTCAATTCGCGTTTCCTAAAGGCGATTGAGGATGAAACTCGGAGCAAATGATATCTCCAATGCCATTTCTTATAGATAGAATAGATAGAGTTATTTTGTGTTATTCCAAGTAACCATGTGTGGTGTCAATAAGATACGCTCGGGTATTGTGCGGATATCGATAATAGTCCGAAAAACAGGAGAAAAAAGGTACAGGTTGCGGAAGCGGGAAAGAATGGGTTAGGGGAATCGACCGTATCGTAATCATAGGGTATTGATGCTATACTCATGCCTGATTCACTGGTATACGAATGACCTGTTACCATATTCCTGATTCGGTTGAATGTCAATGCTGTTGCTACAATTTTTTGCCATGAATCGACTTGTGGTTTTGCGTGAGAGGGTGAAAGAAAACGTGCGAGAGAAAGTGGTATAGGTGTGGCTGACACTAGAAGCCTCCAAGACAGCCATCGTCCTTCAAATCGAGCGAGGCAAATGAGTTGCATATTGACAACGCCCTGTCAGATGATCTTGTTTTACTGCTTTGCCTTCTCCGGCCGCGGTGATTTGGGCTCTCGCTACGCCCAGTCTCGCTTCGTATCCGGTCGGGGTTACGAGAGCTGTCGTGCTTCCGTTCACGGCTGGGACGACGGCGCCTGGCTTTTAGCGAGGCCTCTTCGTCGTCGACGTATGAGCGAGCCAGAGGCGAGGGAGAAGGGGAGTGGGGAAGGAAGGAGAGTGCATCCACCTTCTCATCAATAGAGGTATAGCAGGCGTCATGCCTTGCAATGTTCACAGCGAGCCCGCTGGCGTTGTACGCGTTGTGGTTCTGGGCGGGAGGCTCGAAAAAGGAACACGTGAAGCCATCCGACTCTTCCGACTCTGAGGAGAGATCTGGAACGAGGGGAGGCGGAATATCACATGGACGCGACTGGTAGGAGAGAGTGCGCGGGTGCACAGCTCTGGCGTTGTTGGCGCGGTTCATGTAGAGCCCAGCGCGAGCAGACTCCTCGGCAGAGTAGTAGGTACGCCCGGGGCATCCCCGTTCTGGGAGGGTGCAAGAGTTTGGGGTAATTACGATGGGCGAGCGGTCGTAGGCGGCAGGGGAATGGGCGGAGAAGATGCGGGTGAGAGCAGGCGAGGGAGGAAAGTGGACGGCATGATGAGAAGGGCTTGGGGTTGGAGATGGGTGGTCGTGGCGCTTGAGAATAGGCCTGGGGGCGACGGTGTAGTAGGGCATGCGGCGGCTGCTGGAAGGACAAGCATCGTCGCGGTTTTATTGGCGGTGACCGCAAACACCTATCGCTTGTTTGGCTTTATTTGTTGTTTGTCACACACGTTCCAGCCCGGATCACGCTCTGCTCTGCGCCGAACCCGGCGTAAATCCCGCGCTCCTGTCCCAGCTGGGAACTTTCTCAGTCTCTTCGTTTCCGCCAAGCTGCAACAAGCCTATCTTGCCAAGATCTCAAGACAGATCCTATCCTTCTATCCCCTCCCTCCTCCTTCGCTTCTCCGACCAGCCCTCCCGAGTCCCGCCAAGCCCCAGCTAACTTAGTACTTTCTTGGCTGCCCGGCCGCCCACTAGTCCGATGCCGAGCCCTTGGCGCCCGCAGCATAACCGTTACTTCCCGCTCAATCCCTTTCAGCGATGAAAGCACCGTCGTGCCCCCGCTCATGTTATCACTCCAATCAGGACAACAAGTGCAAATCGGCACCGTCTTGCCAACGGTGTTGACTGATCATGCATCATGCGCAGGTACCGTCATGATTATATTATTTGTTGATCTGTGGGGTAAGTACGGTATGGACTTGTGAATTACTGCTTTTGGTGATATATGCATTGTAATGCGTGATTGGATCGTGTTCCAAAGGTTTTATTATTTCACTCTAGCGTCCGTACTAGCTACAAGGAATAATACTAAATAGCTACCCCCATCATGGTCCCCCTTGTCTACAATGTAACAACGAAATATCACGCCATACATACATACAAGAGGAGAATATGCAACAATGCTGCCGGGCTCCACGCGAAGACAGCATGCAATCTGAACATGCCTATGAATTGGCAATTTGTCGTGGCAAGATAGCTTGCAGGGAAGAAGGTATGTGCAGCAGCCTCACAGGCCGCGAGGAATTCTGGCTAGAAGAAGGAAACCAGGACCTGTGCCTGGTTGAATGGACTTTCGGGTCCACGATATGCCGGGTGCAACCTCACGTCACCGTTACTGTCCTGATTCATTGTTCTTGCGCTCAAACCTGTCACATTTGGGTCTGATAACATTGCCGCATGCCACAGACGCTGGCCAATATCCTCGGATTTGCGGACGGACGTCACCCAAAATTGGTATAAATTGGACAGATCCCCGCGTGCGTCCGTGCGTTCTAATACTATGTTCAACACGCACACGGCCACATAACATTCCCGCTCATAAACAGTCTCACCGTCAGTGTCATCGGTCCCGGCACCGGCGAACAAGAGAGCGAAACTTCATAAACCGAATCTGACAGCCCATTTTCATATAAAATCTAAGCGGACGCTTTTTGGCTTTTGGGGCTGCACTGTGTCTGCAGGTCCTCCGCTATCCCTCTCAGGTTCGTTCTCAGTTAAGAACTAACATAAATGGAGCATAGTTCRAAATTTAAACATAGATTTGATGAGTCGTATCCAGGAATGTGTTAGTCTTGCTTTTGCACTGTTGTTTGAATTTGCAGGGCTCGCTCGCATAGCCGAGGTCCACAGGACCGTCTGCGGGACCTCGTCCCGACGGTGAGAGCCCCGGTCCCGGACACGCGCAAAAGCAGGGTGCATGTCTGATTTTGAATGTATTGAAGGGATAGCGCACGCTGGTAATTCGGGCGCACGTTCCGAGGGTGCAATCGACGGTCGCGTGTCTGATTACGGCGTATGTTGTTCGTGCGTAACGCATTGTGCTTGTATGTACATGTGTGTAAATTTAATGACCAACCTTGCTTGACRCACCAGGGCGGTAACCAATTGAGAGGGTTTTTAGCTGCCCGTTCCGTTCAAGTAATATAATAAAAGGGTGGCTCCACATCGCAACCTCGCGCTCTATGCCCGTGGATGAGATATGACACGCCGTGCCAGCGTTATCGGTTGAGGTAAGTGATACGGGCAAGACAGAGTCCGATTCGTCCGCTGGTTTAGATAACTGCGGTAGGGTCGTAATATGGTGGCGGGACGCGTACGTGCACCATCACTGTTGGACGCGCCACGGGACTGAGCTGATTTCGCTACAGACGCATGACGCAGGTGATGTTTGTCGCGTTGGCGCTGGGTCCGGCATCAACGGGGGAAGGTTGGGGATCGTGAAAACTTACACTTGCGGGGTTGTGCCCATATGTCCCACCTGCGTTATTCTTGGTTTTTATATGTGGCACGAGTACTGATTAGCGCTTATCGTGATGTTTGAGCGCAAGGCAAGGTTTGACGGCTGCCCAATCTGCAAAGATGGTGGCGATGCCACACTGCGCTTCAATACATCTTCAAAATGTCGAATGATCTCCGCAAGTCTTCGCGACAAAGAGCGTAGCTCGACCATTTGGAGTGTGAGTGCCAAGTCATGAGATCGGTACCCAGGCCCGATGAAAGCCGCCTCTCCTCCTACGATTCTGCTCGCCAGTCCGCTGTTGCTCTTTTCGTACAGTTCATATGTTACAAATTTATCCCTTCTGACCACGTTGTTCTCAGGTCATTAGTCACGCCGGCGATAAGGAATGACCAAATATACACCAGCTTCGTCAGTTTTGCGTGCTTGGCCAATTATGTCTTAGACAGGAAGCCTCTTGCCTGCCCCATAACACTTGTCCAGAGCACATAGACGAGGAAGCGCCAATTCCATGTGAAACTGGGTACCTGCGGCATCCTGAGGCATTTTGTCGGTGCCAACGGCCGCTAGTCCGAGGAATACGACACCAGCGCCATTCTTACCCAGCTTAATCGATCACTTCTTTTCTTTCTGTGGGAACCCTCTTGTTCGACTGGCGTCATTCATGTACCTTTTTCCGTGTTGCATTGATGATACGTGYGCTGAGAGGGGTCAACTGGGAGCCGTGACAAGAAATCTCCCTCCCTGGCATAGGTGCCATTCTCTCAATGCGTCTTTTCGTACGCCTCCAAGGAGGTTCTGATAGGCCGGAACATGTTGTAACCCTGTTCGGGACCAAGGAACATCATAGGAGATGTTGCCGCAGGAAGTTTCATTTTGAGACCGCGGTACGCCCGGTAAGCCCGGGTAGTACGCATTATCAGTATCAAAAGCCTCGGAATGGAGGCGGTGTAAGGAAGAGGAGAAGCGCTGAACTTTTCGAGAAGTTAACGGGGACCTCAGACTCGTGACGGACCGTGTTACCCAGTGTCAAAACGCAACCAGCTTTGCCCCTTGCTGGATATTTAGCCATGAACAGAAATAGTCGACGAGTATTTGCGGATTAGAGTAGAGCCAAGCATGTTATATCCGACACTTACGCGCAAACTCGATATCGGATCCTGCAGTCTTGATGTGTGTGGTTAAAAATGGTTTGCGCAGTTTGTCACTCCTCGAGTGATCTATCGGCTTCCCTGAGTCCTCGGGGGTTGAATCATTGATGCGCTCATCACAAGCCATGACTGCTGCATAAGCAGCTCTTATGCGTCGCATGCRACTTTTCTACCTTTCACCAGCATCGTCTCTGGCTTTCATCCGCGCACGACGATGGTCAGCAAACGCCAGGCTCAAGTCAAGGCACGATAGAACCAGGAACTTTGATGACGACCCCGAGACCTCTTTATGGCAACTCAACTGTATTCTTGCTGCGTCCGGGCAATTTTCAACAAAACCGTACTGGGGCCGCCTGTTCACATCTCGCCACATCCGTGATGAATGGCCATCGGTTGCAGACTTGGCGTGGTAACTTTTCATTGTGGGTGGTTTTAGCGAAATGTGCGCGAGTAATGCGATGTCGGACTGTGGACGTGTCAATTCAACGTTATGGGATAAATGGTATGTGTTGCAATCGCGTGTTTAGCCTTGACCATTGAGTGGCTCTCACTCATAGTCTGCTGCTGCCCATTTGTGTTGAGCACAGGTGCGGCGGAAAGGTGGAGAAAGACGACTGAGTTCCCCATTCCCTTCCTTATCGGTTGCACTACGTCTGCGTCAGTCGYCACGGAGTTTTCTCCCGTTGCTCGTAACCTCTTTGAAGGGGCTTCTCGAGATGGAATACGTTGGCAATGTCGCGCATGGCGGTAGCGCATGGTGAAGATTCGTATCACGGCCTGTTCATCGATGACTCTGGACCCAAAGGCAGTGCGTTCCTGGATCAAGGGGATCTGCCTCCCATCCGCCACATGCAAGAGCTGTGGTTACTCTTTGCCTCCGCTCCATCGTTGCCTCTCCGATGCCGGCTCTCGTAGTGTTGTTGGCGTTTGCATGGTTGCATTACGCCACCGCAGATGAGACGGCCAACTGCACCGTTAGCTCGGATAGCTGGGTACGCCGCGATCTTCGATGCCCTTGAAGTTAAGAATTCGATGTGCTGGGTAGATGGATAACGCCTTTGGTCAAAACCCATGTAGAGTTGCCGAGTTCTTGTCGTACCCGTGCAACGGTAGGCCTCGTTCCGTGGATATAGAGATGTATTAATACATACGTGCTGCCGCTCTTAGCATGGACTGTGACGCCTTTGTCCAATGGCTCGCAGTGGTACACTGGAGTGTCGGACAATACCTGTGACTGCAACACCGTCATGTATAATCTACTTTCTGCCTGTTCCATGTGTCAAGGAGGCTCTCAGCAGGGGTACGATCTACTCCGCTTTGGTAAAAATGCCGTTCAATGACCCGGTTTGCTTGCTAGCTGGCAAACTTATAGCCAGAACTGCAGTCTTAAATATGTTGGGCAGTGAGCGGAATTCTACCYAAAACGGAAAGGGCGAGGTCCGTTGACAATCCGATTAGGTATCCCGAAGAGATACTCTCGACGACGTCTGTCCCGCACTGGGCCTACATTGACATTTCTGTACGTRGATTATCCTAAGGGATTCTGGCATAATTTTCAACTCAGCTATGATCACTAGGATACCAATTTGTTGAATCTTAGTCAAGCGGAGGCTGTAGGTAAGGACTGTTTGTGTTTGATTTCAATGTCCATTGCTCACAACGTCCGTGAAAGGTGACTCTCCAGAGACAACGGGAGGGTTGATCTCGACGGCCACCGTGACGGCAACAAGGATAACGAGGGTCACCGCGACCGCGTCTGGCACAAATGGAAAGGGGCCATCGATCGTAGGACCCATCGTCGGAGGTGTGGTTGGAGGCGTAGCATTTGTCGTGCTTGTAGCCGCTGTAGGCTTTTATTTTATCACTCGCCGCGAGGAGCCGCAGATCCAAATGCTACCAAAGCCAAGCGTATTGGCATCGCCATCAACGGTTCCGAGGTCTTCTGTCCTGTTTACCGGTGCATCATCCTCTACAAGGCAAACGACGGGACAAGGTGGAAAATCATTCGTGAGTCCTAAGTGTATATCCGCATATTTGATGATATGAACATGTCGATTAGGAGGCGTATGAACCTCATACACAGTATTCCACTCTGAGCCCCAGTAGGTTTCCGAATCCGCACAATAATGCAGTGGCAATGTATGTTACACCATCAAATGCATATATCCACGAGTCTGGCAGGAATAGTATGTACAGAACTACGTAAAACAATAACGTCCCGGGACCACGATAGGCGCGTTTGGCAATGTCGTCATTATCCACTCGTTTGGTGTCCTATTGTATGAAGTCGGGCAGATTTCAACAAAGCAGACCTGGATATTCCATGTACGGACATGACACCCGTATGTAAAGATAAAGAATACGTACTACACTTGCGGAAAATGGCAGAAAATTTTGCCATTCTAGACACACGGAGACCAACGGAGATTCATTACATGTGGCTTCTGTCACCATTTCTCACTTGCTTATAAGTTACAAGCTTCGTACCACGTTGCACAATGAGCTTGCCACAAAAAGTTAATTGGCGAACCAACGTGCATAAAATTGCATCGCGGGATATGAGCATCTCTTCAGGTTTGCAAACGACCCTTACTGATGTAGACATTCTTCCGTCCGAATGTCATCGGTCGCGGGATTCTTTAATCATTTACAAATGTACCTGATAACCATGATATTTCTCACAAGCCTTTTGTCCCTTCCCGACACTGCCCTCGATGCCGGAAATATCCAGATTGGGAGTTCTTCTCGTGCAGTTTGATGTCATCTTGCGAGATACACGCGCATTTGATAATTCGCCAGGTGTGACCGGGCCCAGCGTACAGCATTAACTTTCCTAGATGTGCGACTTTCCTGGATGTTTCGCATATCTACTTATGCACATGGGGCAATAAAAAATTTCTGGGGACGGTATGACCTCAACTCGCCTGGCGCAATCCCATAAACCTGGGATCCTCAGGCGCATGATGGTCATGGAACAGCCTGAGCACGTTCGTCTCAATGTTTTCTTTGATTCGGCTGACAGGTTTATTGACACATGGCGATATCATCTCTACACCCTGCAATTAACTAGTACGCGATAGGTAACCTTGCTTGAGGTCAAAGATTCTGCAAAGAAAAGAAGTTGGAAGGAATRAAACCTGGACATTTACAACAATTGCGTAAGCACATCAACAGGTGAGAAATAGTTTATATTTGTATATTACAGCGGGTTAGATAGGCTGCATTGTTCAGTGCAAGATATGATGCGGATGCGGCAGGGTTGACACAATGATRATTTGGGAATGGAAGCGTGCACCACGAGGATCTTGTAGACATGCGGGAGAGGCGTTGGCTCGTGTGAACGGCTACACATGGGGACATCGACGGTGGTGACAGTGACAGCAGTCAAAAAAAAAAACGATGACGAGACGTTGGAGCAATGCGACGAAACAAATGTTGAGCCTAGAATGGATGTTGCCCAAAGAATGAGCTAGATGGGCACGGCAGTTGAAAATATCATGCGGGAGGTCAGGCAGGTACCGGAACTCCCTTGCCTACAGCGATGTTCTCTTTCTCTTCAGCCTCGGATACACTGGTAATCGAGCTGTTCAAGTTACCGGAAGACCCTTTGGACGCGATTGTCATTTGTTTGGCGGTCTTCGACTGTGTACGATCAAACGTGCTGGAAGATAGGCGTCGAGTGGTAACAGGCGCGATAGATGATTTGCTGGCGGCCGACGCCTGAGAGGAAACCGATGAGGGCCTCGATATCGGGGTAGGTGTTGACGTTGAGACGCGAGGCCTCGTCAACGGAGGTCCCATAGACCCTTCAGCTTTCAATGATGGGCGCGAGCCCACAACAGAATTGACTCGCATACTTTTGCCTAGCGTTGATATCCTGATTGCCGAGGATGTCAGAGCAGGATCCGAAGGGAGCTTCCGATGATTGCCAAGCACCGATTCCCTTCCACTTGAGTCGGATAAGATGGAGGATGGACGGGGTGCTACAGGTGTGTTATCCAATGCCGAGGACTCGCGGCGATGGTGGATTTTGGATGGCCGAGCAGGCGTACTACCTGCAGTACCTCGTACGCCTTGGCGTCGCTTCATCTAATCGGTCCTGTCAGTCACCCTCACCGCGGAATAAGGATCTAACATACCAGCTCCAGCTCTTGTTGCTTAGAATCTAGAGCGATATTCAAACCAGTGACGTCTTCCTCCTTTTGCGCAAGCTGCTTCGTCATCTGAACAACCTTGACTTCCTTGTCCGCGCTGTCCTGCTGCAAAGTATGKACTTGTCTCCTAAGCCTCTCGACTTCCTCTTTCAGGCCAGCGACCCTGTCCTTATTGGTCTTGTTCTCGACCTCGAGCTCGGCTTTTATTCGCACGCTTTCCTCAAGGTGAGCTCTGGCCTCGGCAGACTGCTCGACTGCTTCGTAGACCTTCCTTGTCCTCTCATCAAGCTCGCGAGAATGATTACGCCTCAAGGAGCTCAGCTCCTCACGAAGTTGCTCGATCTCCGCTTCGCGTTGCGCAACACGTATTGAGTATTCGGAAATTTCTTGATCCCGATGACGCAAATTCTCTTCTAGCCGAGATACGTTCTCTACGGCGAACCTATACTCCTGATCCAGCTCCGTGATATGGTCTTGGCGTTCTTGTAATGCGCTTGTCAACTCGTCAACCTGCTCGYGCTCTTGCCGCAACTGCTCATCGAGCTATTAGAGCGCACGTAAGCGAATAGAGCTCAGTCTAAGATTCTTTGCTTGGCTTACCTGATCGCGCTCCTTCTCGAGCGCTTCCTTCTCATTCCACACTTCTTGCAGCTCGCTCTCAAGCTCGTTCCGCCTGCCCTCGCTTTCCTGCCACTCAACCTCCAGGCTCGCAACCTTTTCTTCGAGAGTTGTTCGCTCGTGCTGTAAGGTTTTCTTCTCCGTCTCTAGTTGTGCCCGTTCCTTCTCCAATGAGTGGAGCTTCTCAGATGCATCCTCAGTATGCTGCCATTGAGCTTCCAACTCGGCTCTGAGGATGGAATACTCCTCGTCCCTTGCCTTCATTTGGTCCCGAAGCGTGTCCAGCTCCAGTTCGGTTGCCTTCTGCTGTCCCCCTTCGGCCGCCGGCCTCTGCGACTCTTCCTCGTCCGCGAAATCCCGAGCTTTCGCCTCCCCGAGATTCTCTTGCCATTCACGTTTGCTCTCATCCTTCTTCTGTAACAATCCGCTCAAATGCTCAACGGCGTCGTCCTTCTCTGTGACGAGATGCTCAAGTTTCTCCATCTCCTCCCTGAACGATCTCTCGACTTTAGACCACTCGGCCTTTTCTCTTTCCAGACTCGCAATCTGGCGATGCAATGTTCGTAACGCCTCCCCGCTGGCCTCATCCATAACACTCCTCTCCATGCTTTCTTGCCTCGAGTCGTCCAGCTCTTCTTCGAGATGCCTCACAGCCTTTTCCAGTTCCTGCACCTTCTTCCTCCACGTCCTGAGGACCGCCTTCTTCCTGTTCTCCTCCTTATCCATGTCCGCAAGCTTATTGTTCAACATCTCCACCATTTCGTCCCGCGTGCGCAGATCAGCTTCATACTGCCCACATAGCTCAGTTTGGAGCGTCAATTGAGTCTGGAGAGAGTATATGATGTTCTCCTCTTTCGACGACCGGCGTACATGTTGCCGTTGTGGCGGAGTAGTCGGTATCATGGTTTGCGGTGTGTAGTAAGTTTTGGCGTGAGCGCTAAACGGGTCTGGTTCGGCTTGCTGAGTGGAGAAGAGCTCAGGAGAGGACTCGTCGTTGATGTCAGTCTCGGGGCTGCCGCCCGTAGGAGACATGGCCCTAGAGTGGAATATTGTGTCACTGAGGGCTCGACTACGACCGTTGCTCAGTCGCGTAGACGAAGCAGCGCTCTCCGAAGAGTCGGATTCGGAAAAGGGCGGTCTGATACTGGTAAGAGGCGATATGCTAGTTGCACTCGTCGGGCTCTTGGATGAATTGCTATTATTGTTACTGTTATTGCTGTTGGYGCCGGCGGAGAAAAACACAGTCTGTCCAAAGCTAAAGGAGTGGCTACGGTCGTGAACTGGATTGGGGCGGGGCGGATTCTCCCTATGATGGAAAACCTTTTCTTGGAACGCGGATGGGAGGAGAGAATGCTGATCCTTCGAATTGGAAGAAGCTCTTTCTTTCCCTTTATCCTTCATCTGCGTGCTGAGCGGCGAGGATGTCATAGGTACAGAAGCGGTAGGGACAGCACTAGAGTCGCGGTCGTCATTTCCTTGAGGCACGTTACCCGCGCTTTCGTCTCCGTCGTATCCAAGGCCAGGTGGGACAGGTGGATCATCCATTTGTCCAGATGTGTCGAGTATGCTGTTAAAGTCTGGGGCTGGGATGGGACGGTTCCCGATTCTATCCAAGGACATGTCTGGATCGTGTGCTTCCTGCCTTTCATCATCCATATGTGAGAACACCTCGGACAAGGAAGGCCTCGACTTTTGCGGTCCAGGGGATGAAGCGGAACGAGAAAGAATCGCCCCAGCGGGCGTGCTACTGCTTGCAGGCCCCGAAGCATTCGGGCCACCAAATAAAAATGATGCTAGCGCGTCACTCTCGTCATGGTCGAGAGTAGCTACGCTACGAATGTCATGGGACTCAGGGAACACGGGCGACAGAGACTGGTAATCGGGCTCCTGCGATGATTCAGGACTAATAGTCCTATACGCGTCGCGGGAAAAGAACCGCACGTTTTGACCCGTTCCCGGGGTGTTCGGATGTCTTAGAATAGATCGCACAGAACTGTGTCTGAGATCCAGTAGCCCCGAAGGTAAAGAACCTTCGGTGGCTTGGTCGTCAGCAGAGACCGGACGTGGCAGCTCTTGCTGTGAGGGTAAGTCTTGCTGCTTGATTGGGTCTAATGATGGTCGTAAAAGGTGGAATATCTCTTGAACGGATCTGCGAGAGCCATCGGACGAATGCTTGCTGTGTCCGCTGGTGTTCGCTGAGATTCGGCTGAGGGACGTTTGCGAGCCTGGGTTTTACGTAAGGAAACCAGCAGGAGCCGTAGCAGTAAGCACGACTTACTGTTTCCATGGTTGAGATGCGACATCATCTTCCGGGGCAATGTCTGTGGGCGATGAAGCAGGGGGGAAGGCGCTCTCAATGATTCGTCGTCGTCCTTGTCCTTGTCTTTGCGTATCCTGATACTGCGTTTAAACATACTTCGTCGAACATTCCGTGAGGGTGAGCCGGGTGGGCTTGGCGCAGGAATAGCGTCGCTTTGGTGTTGGTTGTGAAATACGGATAGATTTGGGTGCTGTTCGAATACTTTTGATATGACTTCGCCTTGCGATGCAGAGCAATCATCTTCTTCTTGAATTTGGCGCGGCTTTAGTGCCGAGCTAATCCTTGCCCACATATCTGAGGGCTAGGGCGCTAGTCTCGAAGATGAAGAGACCGTCGGGGATGGTTCAAATGATAGTCACACATGTCACGCGTTTTCAACCGCGTCGCACCACGTGACCGATTCTAGATTACGGCCCTTTTTCACCGGAGGAGTACGCGCGCGTAACTGCTCGAAGGAACTTCATCAAAGTGCAAATCTCTTATGCAAGTATCTCCGATGCGATTATCAAGCAATGCAAAAAGAATACTGGATGTTAAGGCATATCGTTCCTCGATGAAACTTCCCCGAAAAGCGCACGAACTAAAGCTGCCAGCAGTTCAGGACGTGCAAGACCCTTCTGCTGCTCTACTCCATAGGGAGAGACGGTCTGGGCCCTGGCGCAACATAGAGTTTGCGAGACGTCGCCTGGACGACACAAGCCAGAGTTGGGGATTGTGATGAACGGCGCGTGAATTGGGAATATTCTGGGGAGGATACCTACGCGTCAATGTCCTACCGACAGGAACAAGTTCCTGTCGGGCACGTCTTTTCTTCGCTTGCAGACATCGAAACCTTCTTGTTCTGAGGCATCCACATGTTATGATGTTGAACATAATAGACGGAGTGAACGGGTCGTACGAGCCCCATTACGCCCTCATACCAGATCTCACTACTCTCATAGGAGCGGCGTGTTGGTCACGTTCAACTTTTCAAGTGTTTCAACGTCGATGTGAGTGCATCTACTGCTAGAGACGGAGGGACACGAATCATGGTAATTATTGTGAGCTCAATGAATAATAACGAGTTTTGGTTTTTGTTAATGAACGACTTGAGAACTTGTGGAACCGCTTTAGAAAGACATATTACTGTGGATGCATTCTGCATAAGGCCTGGCCCAAAGTGCTCAAGGCGCAGCTGCCAAGCCAAGCGTTGGAGCTTGAAATTGAAAGACTGTTGCTCGCTTAACGTTGGACTCTCAAGTCGTGAGAACACGATGCTATAAAGCTTATGCCCACGGACACTCCTGATACGCCATATACGTCGGCTCATGAGACAGACAATTCAACTTGGGAGTCGTGCTGAGGCCGCTTCTCTCATCCTTACAAGTAATTGCAAGACGTTAGGACTTTTGAGATCCACTGCTCTCGGATTCGCACGCATCTTTTCAAACCGATCGTGACGGACACGGATATTATGTTAATCGCCCCTCGTGCGCATCGGACGGAAGAGGCTACCTCGAGGTTCTTTTCTCCAGTGAGAATAATCTRATTCTCTCGCGACCTCGAAAGTTCACCGCAACCATCAGGTTTTCAACCACCTAGTTAAGCAGTTCAGTTTCATGCTTAGAGACTATGATCGACGGTCGCATCGAGTACTTCCTCCACACTTTTGGTGCTGTCGCAATTCTCGTTATTGACACGAAGCTCAAAAGTGAGGAATGGCGCGGAAAGTCTAGAGGCTATTGCTTAGGCCATAGCTGAATGTAATACACTTTCTGCTCCGGACTCTAGGTTCATGGAGATCTTTCTTTCTTTCGTTTTTCAACTTCGCTCGGCATGCGTGATAATTTTTTGATATGATATCACAGGCTTGAAAGCGTATCACAATCGATCGGAAGAGAGGGGGAAGAACCAGTTGACAATGACACAGCAGCCGAATTGAAGAATGAAAGAAAAGGCAACAATTGATCCCATGATGATGGAGAATGTCGGCGTATGTGAGCACTGAGAACGTATTGGCTTATTATAGCTGCACTATGAGCACTCCTGGTCGCGCACCGTGATCACCGATCACCCGCCGGACTCGAAAGTCGATATTGCTGGACTTCGCCCCCGTCGCCACTCTCCCCCTTGTCCACCGCACCGCCTTCCCCACATCCCCTACCAGTGAAGAGCTAAAGGACTCATGGCACCCCAGCTCTCGGATGAAGAGTCTATTCCCGATCAAGTTGGTGACCTTGCCATCAGCAGACTCAAGTACTCAAGAGCTGAATACGCGACGCTTTTTGAGTGACTGGCAATGGAAATCGCGGGGCCACAGCTTTGAGAGTGTTTGATGTAGCCTTCGTCACGCCTGGAATTTCCAGATCCAGAATCATCCACCTCTAGGCGAATCATGGGTTCAATGGTCAGATCCCACAAGTTTTACTTCGGGTTCAACCTATGTTYATGATAGCCAGAGCCCCAGATTCCGGCAACCGCTTGCAGTCCGTCGGGGTACCTTCTTTTCTCCAAATGCAAATGTGCGCTTGACGAATTTAGCTTTCCAAGACTTGATATTGATCTGCTTTCAGATCATGTCAAAATACCTATAAACGTCTTCTAAGGAAGGAACAGTATCTGTATCCATAATATGACTATCTTCGTCCTGCTCTACCATCTTCTCGCGTGGAAACGCAAACAAGTTCCGTTGTAGACCTTCAACGATGACGCAACAAGAGTGCCACGCGCCAGTAATTTATCACAAATTATATTCATACAAATTTGATGACTTCCAAATAAACGAAAAACTAATCAAAGAAGTCTGGAATCCAGACATCCTCCCCCCTGCCTGAGCCCCAGAGCCCCAAAGGCAGACGATAGGTAACCTGTATTCCAGTCTTCTTACATTCCTACCAGAATCAATCCACAAAAATTACAATAATGGAACGAGCATAAGATGATGTCACTCACTGTCCATGATCAATTTACGATCACAACGTGAGAGCGCGTGAGAATTGAGAGGTTATTCCCMAAAGGTTCTTCTCCACGGCCCTCTCGCTGGACGATTTGCATCTTCCGTGCTCTAGGTGTTGGACAAGTGCAGATAAAACTTTAAATTTCTTGTTGCATTTCGAACATTTGAGTTGGTCCTGAACTTGAACAGATTTCTTAGCGTTATCTTGGGCTTCAGAGCCAGCTGCAGCTTCAGCAGCTCGTTTACGCTGATGCTAGTTCAGGATATGGATCAATAGCTGRGAAAATTAGTAGTGCGCCTACCCTCACCTTTCTACGCTTTGAAGCCTCGCCTGGATGGGCCGAAAAACTGAGCAAATGCTATTCGGCGTTCAAATTTCATACTTAGTACTTATGAAGGGCTTTGGTACCTCACACAGGGCRAAGCTGTCGACAAATTCTTTGTTGCAGTGAGTACAAATATGGCTTGCAGATGCGGATGTCGAGCTATCACGAACATGGTTCTGGAGTCAATCCATATCTTAAGCTAAAATAAAAAAGAGATGGGACGAGCGTACATTTGACAGGACATCGAGATGGATGACGCTACTTTGTCCTGGGTACGAAAATGGCGGAATAGTCAAATGCTGTACAGGCGTTTGCGTCTGAGTGTGGGCATTGGAACCCATTGTCGTCTTACCTGTTGCACTTCAACTCCCTTCACTGCTTCAACGTCGCTAGAGAATTGGGGGAGAGTCAAGTRCTATGCAGGCATTTGCATCTGAGCAATGTAGGCATTTGAATACTTGTCGTTCTCACCTGTTCCACCCCAACCGACTTCGCCGCTTCAACGGCTCCGCAGGCATCACTTTGGATGGTCGGAGTATCCAGGTGTGCATGTAGGGCCCTGCAATGCTTATAGTGATATGTTCATAAATAAATGCCATGGGAGGGGAACGTGCGCAGTACCTGGGCTAGCCCATCAAGGCTCTTGAACGACTTCTTACACCACGCACAGGAGACACGAACACGCTGTGTCTAGAACACGACAAATTAGAAGTCTTTGAGAAGTTATGAATGTAATACCTTCTGCTTCCCAGGTTTAGAAGGCTTCAGCGGGATTGAGTATGGAGCGATAAGACTAGTGCTGCGCTCAAATGCCCTACAGAATGCAGCAATATGAGAAGCGCCGAAAGCGTCAAATTTCTCAGAACCCTTTGCACATTGGCTACGTGTTAGTACCATTCTGCTGATGTTGGTATCAAGATGTGGGCCCAGGAGTGCTGTGGGAGTTATCTGAGGTTATCTGAGAGCCTTGAGGCCATAGTGACTCGGAACACAGCCGCCATGATCTCACACGCACTACGGACGGCTCCGGCATGTCATGATGCCAACGTTTCGGAAAAGTGTGTTGAAAAAACACAATTTTGTGCACCCGCGCATTTTGTGATAAACGCTTTTCTTCGACTTGGTTGCCAAGAAGGCAGTGTGGCTTCCACCCCTAGTCCAGGGTCTCG